>JARJDZ010003398.1:0-20310 GCA_030264555.1 Aleochara sp. GC000083
CCGATATGAAATTCTTAAAATCGCTTAAGATTTGAAATTTTTTCATATCTCCGAAACTAATGGACCGATTTGGCTGATTCAAAGGGCATTTATCATATTTTGACGAAAAAATAACATTAGTCATGGTCCCGAATCTCTGCGGGACTCAGAAATTCTCGAACTGAAAGAATGGGGTCTAAAAAATGCAAAATTTTCGCTTTTTTTCGCTTCTTTAACTGCACATAACTTTTGAACCGTAGGACCAACTAAGCTAAAGTTAGAACCAAATTGTAGGTCTTGAAGAGTACTTTCCAAAAATCTATGGGTTTATGCCCTTTTGGTAACGTGGAAGCCAGAAATCGCATTGAAAGAAAAAAATTGAAAAAAAAGTTTGTAGCGAAAAAAGTGAAATGAAATTCTTAAAATCGCTCAAGTTTTTAAAAATTTTCATATCTCCGAAACTAATGGAGCGATTTGGATGATTCAAACGACATTAATAGTATTTTGACGAAAAAATAACATTGGTCATGATCCCGAATTCGCCCGGGACTCAGAAATACCTAAACCTATAAAATGGAGTCCTAAAAATGCAAAATTTTCGCTTTTTTTCGTTCTTTTAACTGCGAATAACTTTTAAACGAGTGCATCAATTAAACTAAAGTTGGAACCAAATTGAAGGTCTCGATGAGCACTTTCCAAAAATTTACGGGTTCAAGCCCCTATGGCCACAGGAAGCGCAGAAATCGCATTCAAAGAAAAAATTTAAAAAAAAAGTTGGCAGCGGAAAAACGATATGAAATTCTTAAAATCGCTCAAGTTTTTAAAAATTTTCATATCTCTGAAACTAATAGACCGATTTGGATGATTCAAACGACATTTTGTATATTATGACGAAAAAATAACATTGGTCATGGTCCCAAATTCGTCCGGGACTCAGAAATACCCGAACTTGAAAAATAGGATCCTAAAAATCAAAAATTTTCACTATTTTTCGCGTCTTTAACTGCGTATAACTTTTAAACTGTTGGGCCAATTAAACTAGAGTTGGAACCAAATTATAGGTCTTGAGCACTTTCCAAAAATTTATGGGTTCATGCTCTTTTGGCCATGGAGAGAGCAGAAATCGCGTTCGAAGAAAAAATTGAAAAAAAAAAGTTTGTAGCGAAAAAAACGAAATGAAATTCTAAAAATCGCTCAAGTTTTTAAACTAATGGACCGATTTGGATGATTCAAACGACCTTTTTAGTATTTTGACGTAAAAATAACATTGGTTATGGTCCCGAATTCGTCCGGGACTCAGAAATACCTGAACCTAAAAAATGGAGTCCTAAATGCAAAATTTTCGCTTTTTTTCGTTCTTTTAGCAGCGAATAACTTTTAACCGATTGGATCAATTTAACTAAAGTTGGAACCAAATTGTAGATCTTGATGAGCACTTTCCAAAAATCTATGGGTTTGCGCCCTTTTGGCCATGGGGAGAACAGAAATCGCGTTCGAAGAAAAAAATTGAAAAAAATGTTTGTAGCGAAAAAAACGAAATGAAATTCCTAAAATCGCACGAGTTTTCTAAAATTTTCATATCTCCGAATCTAATGGACCGATTTGGATGATTCAAACGACATTTATAGTATTTTGACGAAAAAATAACATTGGTCATGATCCCGAGTTCGTTCGGGACTCAGAATTACCTGAACCTAAAAAATAGAGTCCTAAAAATGCAAAATTTTCGCTTTTTTTCGTTCTTTTAACTGCGTATAACTTTTAAGCGATTGCAGCAATTAAACAGAAGATGGAACCAAATTGTAGGTCTTGTTGAATACTTTCCAAAAATGCATGGGTTTACGCCCTTTTGGCCATGGGGAGAACAGAAATCGCGTTCGAAGAAAAAAAATGAAGAAAAAGTTTGTAGCGAAAAAAACGAAATGAGATTCTTAAAATCGCATAAGTTTTTAAAAATTTTTGGATGATTCAAACGGCATTTACCATATTTTGACGAAAAAATAACATTGGTTATGGTTCCAAATTCCTCCGGGACTCAGAAATACAAAAACATAAAAAATTGAGTCCTAATAATGTAAAATTTTCGCTTTTTTTCGCGTCTTTAACTGCGAATAACTTTTAAACGGTTCTACCATTTAAACTAAAATTGGAACCAAATTGTAGGTCTTATTGAATACTTTCCAAAAATGTATGGATTTATGCCCTTTTGGCCGTGGAGAGAGCAGAAATCGCGTTCGAAGAAAAATATTGAAAAAAAAGTTTGTAGCGAAAAAACGAAATGAAATTCCTAAAATCGCACGAGTTTTCAAAAATTTTCATATCTCCGAAACTAATGGACCGATTTTGATGATTCAAACGGCATTTACCATATTTTGACGAAAAAATAACATTGGTTATGGTTCCAAATTTCTCCGGGACTCAGAAATACAAAAACATAAAAAATTGAGTCCTAATAATGTAAAATTTTCGCTATTTTTCGCGTTTTTAATTGCGGATAACTTTTAAACGGTTCTACCATTTGAACTAAAATTGGAACCAAATTGTAGGTCTTGTTGAATACTTTCCAAAAATGTATGGATTTATGCCCTTTTAGTCATGGGGAGAATAGAAATTGCATTCGAAGAAAAAAATTGAAAAAAAGTTTGTAGCGAAAAAAACGAAATAAAATTCTTAAAATCGCTCGAGTTTTTAAAAATTTTCATATCTCCGAAACTAATAGCCCGATTTGGATGATTCAAACGACATTTATAGTATTTTGACGAAAAAATAACATTGGACATGGTCTCAAAATTCTGCGGGACCCGGAAATACCCGAACCAGAAAAATGGGGTCCTAAAAATGAAAAATTTTCGCTATTTTTCCCTTCTTTAACTGCGTATAACTTTTACACGGTTGGGCCAATTAAACTAAAGTTGGATCCAAATTGTAGATCTTGATGAGCACTTTCGAAAAATGTATGGGTACAGGCCCTTTTGGCCATGGAGAGAACAGAAATCGCGTTCGAAGAAAAAATTTGAAAAAAAAGTTGGTAGCAAAAAAAATGATATAAAATTCTTAAAATCACTCGAGTTTTCAAAAATTTTCATATCTCCGAAACTAATGGACCGAATTGGATGATTCAAACGGCATTTACCATATTTTGGCGAAAAAATAACATTGGTCATGGTCCCGAATCTCTACGGGATTCAGAAATACTCGAAGTTGCAATATGAGTTACCTAAATATGCAAAATTTTCACTTTCTTTGCTCATTTAATTTCCTGTAACTTTTAGAAATTAAAACAATTTACAGTACTTTTAGTATCAGTTTTTTTAATCAAAACAATGAAAAAATTTGGGACAATAGGAAAATATCAGTTTTCCAAACTAAATTTCATTATATTTTAAATTTAATTGATATTAAAAAAATAATTAAGAAATTGAAATAGAAATTTAGAATGGAAATAAAATTGCAATTTAAAGAAATACAAAAATTAATTTTCGTTGTAAAACAACAATATGTATTTATTATACAAAATATACTATAACATTTTTTTACACAAAATAAAAGCATATATTACAATCAACAAAAAATATACAAAAATATATGAAGATATATCAAAAACTTGTTTCCTGATTTCCTTGATTTAATATTACAACATTACTCTTAATAAAAAAATGAAATCTGAATTTGAATTGAAAATTTTTTTTGGTACCATCTTAAATTTTCCAAACTTGTTTCCAGAAATCTTCACGTCATTTATTTGGAAGTCTTCACTTGTGGCCTGTATCCATTCTCATCAGCAGTAAAAGTGACAGTATAAACTTGACCAGTCTTTTCATCCTTCCACGTGAATGACCCATTAACAACAATTGCTTGACCATCTTCACCACCCACATCCTTCAATTTTCCTTCTTCTTCCCGAGTGATCCCATCGGACGTCTCGTAGTTAAACTTATACCCATCAATTCCAGAATTGTCATTTTCGAATCGAACAATTGTTGCATCTTTTCCAGATTGAGGTCTTCCAAGACTGATGGCAAATAAGCCTACTAAAACAATAACCTAAAAAACAACAAACAAAACAAACGAAATTAAAAGTTTGCAAAAGAAATTTATTGATTTTCTTGATATTTAGATTTAGTTTTGATTATATGTTAGCAAGTTTAATTTTAAATGCATTTTAAACAATATTTGAGTGGAAAACTTGTCTCAAAGAAAACTTACGACTTTCATGATTAATCCACTAAATAACTGCTGAACACTACGTTGACTGAAGAGCACCGCAAAAGACAATATGACAATTCGCATCGTGCCATCCGCGTTTATATAGCGAAATGTCCTCTCGTGCAATTTTTTGTTATTGCATCGAGTGTGCTCAATGAGTAAGCTTCATGTGCGGTAATCAACAAGGAGGGATGTTCGATAACTAGTTTTACGTTGAGTGTTTGAGTGAACAATAATTCCGTATGTATTTGTTTATAATATACAATACTCTGAAGATGTATTTGTTGTTTCGTGTTCGTTTGTTGGTTGGCTGTCTCGCTTTTGTAAGAGAATAAGAAAATGAGGAGATGGGTCGTTTCGGATTTATGTGCGCATTGTTTCAACATCCACATGTTGGAAAAGTTAGTGCTGATGATTTTTGAGACATATGGATGGATTGAAGAAGCACCAAGCAAAAATCTAATTGGCTATAAATCAGTTATTGTACTCGTAAAAATGTAATTGATGTCTGATGATGAGTTGAAAATTGATCGTAAAGTTGATTTTGCAATTTTTCGAATTTTTGTATTTGAAGGTATTTTACTTCCGGTTTTGCAAAATTTTGCAGAGAGTTGGTAAAATATATTTGAAGTTATTTTGTTTATGATTGTTACAAATTAATTGTTGTCAAGTAATTTGCATTTTGTTAAATTTTATTTATTTTTTCGTAAAATTGTGAATTTTACTTTGAAATTGTTTCTCTGTTATATTTTTAATAAATTTTTATATTTCAACAATAATTTTCAGAAAAATGTTTTGAAAATTGATTGCAAAATTGTTTGTGCAGTAATTTTCCATATTTTTTCAAAATATTGCAGAAATTTGCTAAGAAACGTTTGAATATTTTTTTTATGATTTTCACAAATTAATTTGCCAATTAATAATGTCAAACTTCTTTATTTTGAAATTATGTTGTTTGTGATTATTACAAATTAATTGTTATCAACGTGTTTGCACAGAATTTTAACAGAATTTAACAGAAAAATTTAACAGAATTTTTTTATTATTTTTGTAGAATTGTAAATTTTACTTTTAAATTGTTTTCCTGTTATATTTTTAATAAATTTTTATATTTCAACAATAATTTTCAGAAAAATGTTTTGAAAATTAATTGCAAAATTGTTTGTCCAGTAATTTTCCATATTTTTTCAAAATATTGCAGAAATTTGCTAAGAAACATTTGAATATTTTCTATGATTTTCACAAATTAATTTGCCAATTAATAATGTCAAACTTCATTATTTTTTTTTAATCTCATTAATTTCTCGAAAAAATTTACAATTACTTTCAAATTATTTTGAATTTATGTTTATCAATATTTTTTATTATCCTTGAAAAATTTTACAGTTAAATGGGCAAAAAATTAATTGTAAAATTGATTTCGCAAATTGTCGAATTCGTAAACAATTTTTGTATTCCAAATATCTTAAAAAAATTTACAAAATTTCTTACTTTTTGAGTTTTAAACAATGAACTTATTTCAAACTTACTTAAATTAAATAATTCCCAGAAAAACTGAATTTATAATAAAAATTTTCAAGTGATAAATTCAACCATTCATTTTACTCTTTAGAAAAAGTTTTTCAAAGTATTCTTTCTAATATTTACCAATATACTTTTACTAATTAACAAATGATTCTTAAATATTTCTATTCTCTCCTATTTTTTTAATATTCAATATTGAATAAATAATTAATTAATTGATTAAAGATTTCAAATCTGAAGCAATCTTAAGATTTAAACATCAATTGAAACAAAACTTAATCAACAATAATCAACATTTTCAAGTCATAAATAATTTCTTTCTTAAAATTTAGTTTCTTAATGAAAATTTTACTAATTAAACAATTTTTCTTTGTTTATCTCTATGGAAAATTTTGACACAGGATTTTTTTCTAATATTTACCATTACATCTTTAGTGATTAACAAATGATTGATGAATCCATTGAATATATCAAAATTTAACCATTCAAAATGTTAATTATACTCATCTCATAACTTCAACATCAATTCAAACAACAAAAATATTGTCTTATATTCTTGTATTTGTCATCTCTTACGAAAGAAAGCCTGAAGCATTAAGTAGCATTAAACGATCTCAAAACTATTGCAATTTTCGTTATTTAATGGATAAATTATCAAAACATTCATGATGTTTCACGATTACAAAATTAATTGATTAATTATTTTCAAATATTTTTGATTAAACTATAGAGACACAAAAAAGTTTCATCAACATTCATCAACATTTAAATTGAAACGTAGGTAAATGTGTAATAATTATTTTAAAATAATATGTTTAAAAAAATGCGAAAATCCGCGTCTGTAATTTTGCAATTAAGTAATTTTGATTAATTTTATTTTTAGACGTTTGATCATCTAAAAATTAACAACATCATATGTTTGTAAACAAAATCAGCGAAACAAAATTTGCATTTTAAAGCTACAATTTATTCGCACTTAATGCGAGTTGAACTAATGAGTGTTTAGTGCACATCATTCGAGTAAGAAATGAATATGAATGAGAATATTAATTATATATTTTGAAAATTTAGAGATTTAGAGATTTTTCACATTTTTGCAACGTTAAGTAAATTAATTAGTGGATGGTAATTCGTTCATTCTAATTATTGCTCAATTAAGCAAATGTCTCGTAAATTATAATTAAATGAATTAATTAACTGATTTAATATGGTGTTTCAGTTCAGTAGCTGTTCATTTGATGACTTCCTGGAGATCTTTATAATTAAGATTGAGTAATTAGAGTTCTTGTAAAGAAGACATTTTCAAAGAGAAAATTATTGAATACATTAAATTTTCTTTGAGTCACATCAAATTTGGCAGTTTTCAATTTTGATTGACTTTTTTTAATTTGCATATTATAAAAATTATCGTCGTATAGAAAAATTTATTCTAAAAGAATATTTTTCAAAAAATATTCAGGGATCTAAAATTGCAATTATTTAAACTTTGGTTTCTCGAAGAAATCTGAATTTCGTTTCTTAATATTTGACTTTTCTAGAAGAAATAAGAATATTTATAAAAATTTATATTTAAAAGTTGAATATTTAAATTTTTCAGCAAATATTCTGGCATCCAAGATTGCAATTTTTTTAAGTTTGGTTTCTAAAAGAAATCAGAATTTCTTTTCTTAAAATTTGGCTTTTCTAAAAAAATAAGAATATTTATAAAAATCAATATTCAAATGTTGAATTTTAAAATTTTTAACAAATATTCAGGCATTTAGAATTGCAATTTTTTAAAGTTTTGTTTCTTGGAGAAATCTGAAATTTCTTTCTTAATATTTGACTTTTCTAGAATAAATACGAATATTTATAAAAATTAATAATCAAAAGTTGAATAATTACATTTTTCAAAAAATATACAGCCATCCAAAATTGCAATTTTATAGTTTCGTTTCTTGAAGAAATCAGAAATTTCTTCCTTAATATTTGACTTTTCTTGAAGATATAACCATATTTATAAAAATGAATATTCTAAAGTAGAAAATTTAAATTTTTCAACAAATATTTTGGCATCCAAAATTGCAATTTTTTAAAATGTGGTTTCTTGATGAAATCAGAAATTTCTTCCTTAATATTTGATATTTCTTGAAGAAATAAGAATATTTATGAAAATGAAACTTTGAATATTTACAATTTTAAAAAATATTAAGGCATCAAAATTGCAAATTTTTAAAGATTGGTTTCTTGAAGAAATCAGAAATTTCTTCCTTAATATTTGACTTTTCTAGAAGAAATAAAAAATTATATAAATATATAGTAATATAAACAATAATTTTCAAACTATATCAAAAGTACTTAAATTAAATAAATTCAAAAACTCAAGTTAGATTTAAAATTCTAGAAGATAGATATAGATTAAAATTTCAAGATTTTTAGGAAAGAGAATTTAATTTTTCTCTGAATTTCATTAAATAAAATAATTTAAAAGTAAAATTTAGAAAATAATGTAAACTTTCCACAGATAACAATTATCATAGAAAAATACCATGGAAAACATTTTAAAAACAAACAAAAAAGATAAGAATTGAAAATAAAACTTTTCAGAATCAGTTTACAAGTAATTATTTCTAGAATTTCCTCTTTTACCATTCTTGAAAAATTTCTGAATATCCAGGAAATTATTTTTTGAATTGCTAAATATTCAAAAAATAATTTCGAACCTTCCAGATGAATCTGAAAGATTCCAAAATTTGTTGCCAACATCCAGCATGAAGATTTTGTCAAACGAACACCTCTTGTAATCTCAGATACCAACTGACAACAAGAAACGACTTCCTGAAGAACTTTCGTGCTCTTCGTCGCGTTGAACTTCAATTCAGCAATAATGTAATAATAACGTGAGATAATTTATTACGCGAATGCGCCGAACAACGCCCACCGATCCCGTTTTCGGGCATGCGGACACGGGCCAGCAACTTTCTTCACTTTCCTCTGCGACTTCTTGTGTGGCTGGCCTGCCATTCGCAGACGGTGCAAATTTATGGCCGGCCGACTGCGCAGATAATGCCATATACGCGAGCGAACAAAACGCGACCCGCATGTCAAACGGATCCGATGAATTACTCCGCGGATCCGATTACAATTGCGATGCCGCTGCTTTTTTGGGGGCCGAAGAAGTCCATCGAGGTGTGGGAATGTATAACACTGCGGATGCATTGTTCCAAATGTCATTTTTTCTTTCTCTTCATTTGGTAAATGGACGAATGAATGGATTGGATTAATGGTCTCTGGAAGAAACAGCCGAAAAAAATACAATCGGAGTTAAAAATGTCAAGATATTTAAATGTTGGTTGGAGTATGAAATTTCTTGTAAGTTTGGGTGTTCAATTTGATGAATCAAAATTGCCGTTTGTGTCTAATGGTTTCTCAGACAATGAAAGCGTAAGAGATGAGGTAATCGGTACGAAATGTTGGATTTAGCTTCAGACAACTTTCACTTTGACCTTGAGCCAAAGAGAAGATTGCCAATGAGAAATTGAGAGTCATCTTTACTCATCTATCTATTAATAACTTTACTTTTTCTTGATTTTAAGATTCTGCAATTTTTGGAAACGAACAAACATCGATATCCAGATTTGATTGAAGACTTTTTTGGTCAAAATTCTTTAATTCATCAACATCATTATTATCAATATCTTCCAGGGTCCTAAAAACAATAGAATGAAATTTTTGATCAAGTAACTTCAATTTTTTGATCAAACTTTTATTAAATTACCATTATCTTCCAACTTTTCCAGTCATCCTGGAAATTTATCAATTCCTTCTGAAATGATGTAGGAAGAAGGACTTGAGATGTCTTCAAAATTGAAGATTTTTCCATTCCAGTAGTTCTCTGAGGATCAAAAAAACTGACGTTCTACAATTTTTTCTGTAGTCATCCTTTTTAATATCAATTGTTGTTAAATGAGCAAGAAAACAAAAATTTCTTTTGACTTAACCTCACAACTGATAGTCATCTATCTATTAATAATTTTGCTTTTTTACTTGGATTTAAGTTTTTGCATTTTTTGGATACCGACAGACATCGATCTTAAAGACTTTGGGAATCAAAATGGATTAATTTATTAGCATCATCATCATCCATGCTCCTAAAAACAATAGAATAAAATTTTAAATCAAGTAACTTCAATTTTGATCAAACATTTATTAAATTACCATTATTATCTTCCAACTTTTCTAATCTTCCTGGAAATTTATCAATTTCTTCTAAAATGATGTAGGAAGATGGGCTTGAAAAAATTTTTAACATCCTTTCTGACAAGTCTTCAGAATTGAAGATTTTTCCATTCTAGAAGTTCTCTAAGGATCAGAAAAACTGACGTTTCAGAATTTTTTCTGTAGTCATCTTTTTTAATAGCAATTGTTATAAATAAGCAAGAAAACAAAAATTTCTTTTGACTTAACCTCACAACTAATAATCATCTATCTATTAATAATTTTCCTTTATTACTTGGGTTTAAGTTTTTGCAATTTTTGGATATGGACAGACATCGATCTTAAAGACTTTGGGGATCAAAATGGTCCTAAAAATAATAGAATAAAATTTTAGATCAAGTAACTTCAATTTTTTAATCAAACATTTATTAAATTACCATTATTATCTTCCATCTTTCTCAATCTTCATGGAAATTTATCAATTGAAGAACTTGAAGAGATTTTTAACATCTTTTCTGACTTGTCTTCAAAATTGAAGATTTTTCCATTCCAAAAGATCTCCAAGGATCAGAAAAGCTGATATTCTAAAATTTTTTCTATAGTCCTCCTTTTTAATATTATTTTGTTGTTAAATGAACAAGAGAATTGAAGTTTTTTTGACTTAACCTCACAACTGATAATCATCTCAATCTGCATAGATCATCTGAAATCAAAGATGCTTAATTGCACCCGATTACACAATCCCATGATGTCTTCTTACACTTTTTGGACGAAGATATCAAGGAAGAAGTTGATGAACACGAGCAAATCAGTTCAATCGTGCCGAATGACTATCAGCGAACACTCATAATGCGCACGCCATCGTCGAATTCTATGGTTAGTTAGTGCACTTTGTGATTGAAATCTGAGGAATATTCGTCGTGTGAACGCGTTACGTAATCCGCCAAATCACAACCGGCGAATGCGGCATCCAAAACGTCGAAGAACGAAGAAATTTTCGTTGTTGCCTGCGGCAGCCATCTTAATGCTGATATATTCAAATGACCCGGCAGGTCGCAGGTCACCTTTCAGTTCTTCCAGCATCCCAGCAGCTTACAATTACATTTTTTGCCAAAGATTTGTGTGGTTATATCTGACAGCATGCTTCCTACAAGTTAAAGATGGTTAAATAAAAATTTAAGTAAAAAAAAGTTTTCTTGGGGCTTACAATTGAGGGTCCAGGGGTCCAAGGGTCCAAGGGTTCAAGAGGCATGGGTCTAAGGGTCCAAATGTATCAAGGGTCAAGGATCTTGAAGAATCTATAGGTTCTTGTTTGTTGACCAAATATTACAATTTCCAAATTATTCCAAATTATCCAAATCATAATGAGTAGCACCTGAAGGTCAAATTGTTACAAAAAGTCATTTTAGGGTTCCATTTTAGAACCAGAACTTTTCCACGTTATTTATCACCTCAAAATCACAGATACAAAATTAATTCTAGCCTACTATTAAAATTATGACACTTATTTATTTGTATCCATCTGGTTACCATGACATTACCAAAATATTGATCCAACTTAAGTCAAGTTTCAACCAATGATAACTTGATAATTACAGATTTCTTTTGTAATACAAACAATCAGAAGCAATCACAAAAAAATTAACCTCTACCAAATTAAATAATCTTCACACAATTTCAGAAATGTTTTTAAAAATATATTTAGTACTATCTAGTTCTCAGAAAATAATTTTTTACAACAATATAGAAACACGTAAATTTGTGGTCTAATTTCACATGTAGATGTCATCAAATGCGTGAGCTGATTTCGAGATGTCGAGGAAATGCCAGAAATGCAATGGTTAAAACCAGCAGTAATGAAGAATGAAGATTCAAGTTGACTAATTTGCAAACAAGTACATCTTGAATAAATAATCTTTTACCTTCGTGTTTTAGTGCGTGTATGTGATAAATGAAGTAATGCCACTGATTGTATCTGAAATGAATGTCGACCGCAAACGAAGAAGTCTTCGAGTTTTCGAAGAATTTAACTTTCTTTCCGATCCTCGATGTCCTCGTTTAAATTCGTTGAAGATAACTACTGCAAAAATCCAGTCATTAAATTTTTGTTTCCATTTGTTTAAAATTTTTGTTTGATGTTTGATTTTTTTTTGGTGAAATTACTAAGAAGCAATGAAGAAATTTTTTGTTAAATTAAGCAACAAAAGTAAAATAGAAAACTAATCAAAAATTACATTGGAATTTTACAAGAAAATGTAATTATTTATTGTTTTAAGTTTTTTATGTCAAGTTTTTAAAAGGTTATATTTTTTTAGGTTAAAAATTTTGAAGATTTTGATGGAATTACTAAAAAACATTGAGAAAATTGTTGGTAACTTTAGGTTAAACAAAAATAAACGACTAATTAAAAAATCACATTAGAATTTTACAATTACAACAAAATGTAATTTAGAATTTTTAAAAGGTTATATTTTTGTTTGTAAATTTACCATGCAAATTTTAAAACAGGATCGAATCAAGGATGAAATGAACAAAAAAACTGAAAAATAATAAAAGAAAAATGATAAAAAGATCAATTTAATTACAAAATTCTAGTCCTTATATTTTTTTGCTTATCTCTGTAGATTCATAAAACATTTGCAAATTTAACAATTGGAAATTCACATCTTTTAATAGATTATTGTATATTTCTTACATAATGTTATAATACCCACCTTTGCAAAACATTTAACGCAGTGAATAATTAAATTTAACTAAATTTTCGTTAAATAATAGAAATTGAATGGTAACATTTGGTAAAAATTACACAATTTGTAACTAAAAACTAAAAGTTTAAATATTTTCATTACATGTATCGAATAATGAACCGAAAATCAATTGATTTCACAAACAAAATAAATAATAAATAATAATAATAATAAATAAATAATAATTACAATACAGAAATTCATTGCCAATTTAAAGTACCAATTAAAATAATTTATCATCAATCATCAAATTATTAAACTAATAAGAATTTTTACGTCTCAATTAAGAAACCGAATATAAACAAAATTTGCGTTATGAAATTTCGGCATTTAAATTATTTAATTGCTCGTTTTATTGATTTAAAGGTTAGACGCACTTTCACGCTGACAAAACAACGACTAAAATTAAACATTTTTCAAACGTTTTGTAATCCATTCGAAGATCTTTTGAGAAAAATCTGACAATCTCAGCATGATACTCATCTACCATTCATTAACGTTGTTTGAATTACTTAATTACCAACAACAAAAAGATCAACAACAAATAAACTTCTTGAAAGGCTAATTAAAATTTCCATTTGTTGCAATGATAATAACTGTAATCGTTATTATTTGTTATGTAGGAAATCATTTGAACACTCTATAGAAATTTGTTTAAAACAAATGGTAAATACTGAAAATCAACAAAAGTTCAACGCTGATATTAACTGTCAAATTGATATTATTATGGATCTGCATCTCGAAATATAACTTATTGCAAATTGTAGAACAAGTAGATTTTATGTGCTCGTTTAAGTATGATTCGTTCCAAAAATAATTAACTTACTCCTCTTAAAGTGTAAACAATTTTTATGGTTTATTGAAGGTTAGAACAATTTATTCAAAACAATTTAAATTTTGACGTTTGTTTTTCTATTATTATTATTAATCAATTATTCAATGTCTTCAGATGCAAATGAAATATTTTCTAATTTTTGTTATATCGAATAATTGTTGTATTAGTGAAAATTAAAGATTAATTGTGGTAAGTTGCAAATGGAATATAAATAATGATGGAAGAGATCTTAATTGCTTGTTAAATCAATTAAGAATATCAATGCATGCATGAACGTTACATATTCATAATTCAAATAATTATTCCTGTTAAATGCTGCAATGATTTATTGCTCTGGAGAAATTGCATGTTAACCTACAATTGTTTGGCAATTTGTCATGATGTAGTTGCAACTAATTTTATAATCGATTGCAATTTAGCAATAGGCGTACATAAATTACATAATATTTTGTATGCAATCTATTAAAACATGAATTTCTTATCTATTTGTTATCTGTTATCAACAAAGTTTATCTTAAACAATTATTTCATAGGGAATTAATCATATTTTCAAATTTATTTGATTTGTGATGGTTCCAATTTAATTTCTTTTTTTAGTCAAAATTGTTTGAAATAAATAAATGAGTTTTATAACTAAAATTAAGTTTTTAAGCAATTTTCAAACATTGTTTTTTTTTTAATATATCAATTAAGTTAAATTTCACTTAATATTTATGTCTGTAATTGATAAAAAGTTATTCAAACAAATCAAATTTAATTAGGTTATAATTTAAAACAAACTAGTAAATTTCTGAATTTAAAACTTTTTCATGATTGTATATCATCTTTTATGATAAACAATTAAACTCAGTAACATAAAAATACTTTGATAAATAAATATAAAACTTTGAAAATGTTTTTTTTTATATTTCATTGTTGTTTGATGTCTCATATTAATTTTGTAACACACAAACTAAACAAATAGGTCTTTTAAACAATAATTATACCAATATGGCATGTAGGTGTTAGCAAACACTTCATAAGCGATTGTTTTACTACAATTTAATTGATATATGACATCATTACTGCATAGTTAACACGAACTTTGAGCATTAAATTCATTCCAGTGATGAAAATAATAGCATATAACACGTGCTATTGAAATTACAACTTAGAAACTTTGAATTTATATTGGTAAATGAGAAGAGTTGAATATTGGTATTACTCAACATCAATCTTCATTAAAAAGAATGTTATCAAAATCGTGTCATAGATTTCATGGATGATTGCATTCAAAATGATAAAAAAGTAATCAATAATCTGTAATCAAATTAATAAGTTATAAGCAAATTATAACATTTTCTTTGGTTTATTACGTTTCTTTAAGTAAAGTTATTCAAATAAAACTTTTATATAGTTTTGAAAATCCAATTAGATTCAAAAATCAATCAATAAATTTATAGAATATTAAAAGACTCAAAGATTTAAAAATTAATTAAACAGTAGCAACAAATAAAAGATAAATTGCCTAAAGATTAAATTTATCTGCAAAATTATCTATGAAATCTTAAATAAAATTAGTCAAAGAAAACTTTTATAAATTTTTATATAATTTTGAAAATCCAATTAGATTCAAAAATCAGTCAATAAAGTTTTAGTATATCAAGAAACATTTTCTGGAAAATTTAAAAATTAATTAAACAGTAGCAACAAATAAAAGATAAATTGCCTAAAGATTAAATTTATCTGTGAAATTATCTATGAAATTTTAAATAAACTTAGTCAAAGAAAACTTTTATAACTTTTTACATAATTTTGAAAATCCAATTAGATTCAAAAATCAGTCAATAAAGTTTTAATATATTAAAAAACGTTTACTGAAAAATTTAAAAATTAATTAAACAGTAGAAACAAATAAAAAATAAATTGCAAAAAGATTAACTTCATCTGTGAAATTATCTATGAAATCTTAATTAAAGTTAGTCAAAGAAAACTTTTATAACTTTTTATATAATTTTGAAAATCCAATTAGATTCAAATATCAGTTAATAAAGTTTTAGTATATTAAAAAACGTTTACAGAAAAATTTAAAAATTAATTAAACAGTAGCAACTAATAAAAAATAAATTGCAAAAAGATTAACTTTATCTATGAAATTATCTACAAAATCTTTTGTCTCTGAAATTCTTGATATTTTGCTTAAATTTGCATATAACTACAAGAACATTAACACCAGCAATATTTTCATTATTTTAAGGTCCATCCATGAACAATAACAATAAACATTGTATACTTTATACTTATTGCACGTGCATCTTTTGAATGAAAAGAAATTAAATGCAACGAAGCAATTCAAATGCTATTCAACAATTTCAACTGAAATTTTCGCTAAAGTTTTCCCAGAAACTTTAGAATTTACCAACTCAGAACAATCCATAAAATACCGATCAATAACATATTGGAAAACTTCCAAAAATTTTTTGTTATCATTTGTTAAAGTTTTGACATTTTAAATCAGTTTGAAATTTCATATCTTTGTTAATTTAAAATTAGAAGACTGATATTTCTGGTTAAACATTAAGACATCTTCAATTGTTATTAACGAAAATCTAATGTGTTTGCATTAGACATTAACACAGTGCTCTTCTATTCATTTGCTCACTTCTTGCAATCGAGCTGCTTCATCCAAAAATGATCTTTTGTATCCATTCCATTAAAATTTAGATATTTTTGAAATTTTTCCCATTTTTTTTTTGAAATTCTCTCTTTGGAATTATTTCAAAAATTGAATCATAATTTGTATTCAATTTATTGTTAATTATTTTTGGGGAAGGTTAATTTTAATTGGATGAAAGTATGAATTAAGAAGAAGATTAAATAATATTATATTGCAAAATTTCATGGTAGATACTCAAAATTCAGGTAGCACAAAATGATTTTATGTGTTTGAAGATACAAAGTTGTTGAATATTGTTAGTGAAATGCAAATTTAATTTGAAACAATTTTCGATTGGTTAATGCACCAATTTGACTTGGCACAAATAATGGATATGGACGCTCACATTGCGAAAATTCCAATTGGCATATTGATACTTTAGTGCATCACTTTACAATTTGCTTTCCAATTTCAAAATCTTGGTCAATTGAAATAAATTTCTTCCACATTTTCTTCAAAGAGTTCATGATTAATGGATTCAATTTTCTTCTATTTATTTTCTTATTCATTAATTTCATTTATTTTTAAATTAGTAAACAAAACCAAAATAATTTCTATTTTAATTTTTAACATTTTTCTCTCACAATTTTTTTTATCATCATATTTGTGTTCTTGTATTAAAAACTTTTATAAAATAACCTTTATAAAATATCTCACATTACAGATAAATAATTTCATTTTTATTATGTCTATAATTAATAAAAAGTTACTCAAACAAATTCCAAAAAAAACTTTCAATTTCAATTTCAGTTCTAAATTTTTGACATTTTTTCTCATTCTTTTTGGTTAAAATCTAAAACTGGGAGTTCAATTTCTAAATTCAAAGTTTTTTCATGTAATAAATTCTTTATCTTAAAATTTGAAGGTCAATTAATTCGCAATTTCTTCACATGTTGATTTAATTCTTCTGTTTTCAAATTAAAAACAAATCCAGAATTTTTTATTGGTTAAAATCTCAAACTGAGAATTAAATTTCTAAATTGAAAGCTTTTTCTTGTGCAAAAATTTTTTTATCTTAAAGTTTCATGACTAATTAATTCATATTTCTTTAAATGTTGATTTAATTATTGTATTTTCAAATGGTAAACATATCCACAAATTTTTAATCATTTTTGTATCTCTATATGTTAAAATATAGAGCAAAGAATTAAATAATTGAATTCAAAGTTTTTTACCTTAAAATTTCATGATTAATTAATTAAATTTTCTTAACATGTTAATTTAAATCATTTATTTTCAAATTGTAAATAAAATCAATAAAATACAATTAAATTTCAAAGTTTTTGAAATATTTGCTCACTTCTTTTCTAAATTGTAATATTTGTATCCGGGTAATAAAAAACGGAAATGAACTTATTACAAAATATCTACCAATCAGAAGATCCTTGATGATTAATTTCT
The DNA here is from genome assembly GCA_030264555.1 of Aleochara sp. GC000083. Taxonomy (NCBI): domain Eukaryota; kingdom Metazoa; phylum Arthropoda; class Insecta; order Coleoptera; family Staphylinidae; genus Aleochara; species Aleochara sp. GC000083. Next base: position 17,585 of record JARJDZ010003398.1, read on the forward strand.
TTCATCACATCTTTCCAACAATTCTTGCAATTTCTTAATTGAACTCCAATGAATTCCAATCAATGACAAATAAGAAACAATTCATCAAAAATTTCATCCATTATTTTTCCCATTTTGATTTTTTTTCTCGATATAATTTTCCATATTGAGTCGATGTTGCAATCTGCAATCACATTTAATAAACCAGCAATAAATTAAATTGCATTTATACGTACGACGTTATAATGTTAATAAAATTAATAGCATAATCCAGTGCCGCATCTTTTTTCGCACGCTCTATGTTCGTTTTCTTGCTGGGAGCATTCATTTCTTCAGTAAGTAAATGTCAACTATTCTACATAATCTTCAATAAAACTCAATCGGACAAACCGAATGCGAGTCGAATGATTTCAATTCGCAATTTCAATTATTCAAATGCATTGTAATTCGCATTCGTTTATTGTTGTTCTCGGTTGATTTGTTTAATGTGTTCAAATGACACAAAACAATTGATGGAAAAATGTTGCAAAAAGGCAACAAAAACTGGCGATTTTCTTGTCGTTGAAGAATGAACTTGTCCTTAAAATTCTTGCCATTTCACAAATGCATACAATTTTTTTTTTGTATTTGATGTTGCAAGCGAATTAATTTATAAGCACACGCACTTTTATTGTTTTTGTTATTGTTGTTAATGCAAACGCACGTTGATTCGTCGAATGTCTTTATTGCAAATTTGATTAATTAATAATTTATCATTTGAACTTCAATTGAAATTATGAGCAGGCAACTCATTATACATATGTAAATTGTGTTGCCTATCGTATCAAATATTGTAGTAATCAACAAATCAAACGATTTTAATTAAAATTACGTAATGAAAAACCATCAATTTTTCAATAATCATACTTCATTGATAAACCTTACTAATTAGCAACATTCTGCAAGTCCATCTGCAGAAAAATCTCAACAAGTTACGTTTTGCACCTTCACGCATACAAGAACCAACCGAACAACAACAATATGCAATGTAATGATATTGGGAATGTCTTTGGCACGGCTGGTGGTGGTAAAATGTCAGAAACGCGGCGCGCATCTCTTCGCCAAATTGCAGCATCCGTATAAAAGGGACGTCTGGTTCATCTACATCTTCAGTTGCTCGAGACATTTTGTGCGAAAAGTGCAGCGACAGTGCAAACATGAAAACGGTAAGTTTCCAACACTCGAGGACCACACGTCTGAAGACACAGTGACGATTCTGGGACTACAAATCCAGCTGCTATTTGTAGATTCTTGCGTTAGTTGCCGTAATGGCCGCCGCCGCCATGGCCGCTCCTCAGGGTGCTGATAAGGACGCGACCATCATCCGCAGCGAGCTGGATAACATCGGGGTTGATGGATACAATTGGGCGTGAGTACCAAATCAAAGACATCTTTGGTCAAGAAATTCTTGACCATAAACAATGTTGATGATGGTTTTCTGATGTTTCTCATTGTTCGTGGATTTTTTGATTTTTTGATTTGCAGATATGAAACCAGCAATGGAATCTCGGCATCCGAGCAGGGTCAGTTGAACAACGCCGGAAGCGAGAATGAAGCCATCGCGGTTCGTGGTCAATTCAGCTACGTTGGTGCTGATGGTGTCACCTACACTGTCACCTATATTGCTGACGAAAATGGATTCCAACCTCAAGGTGCACATCTTCCAAAAGCGCCCTAAAAGGGACTCCGCTGAAGAAGATTGGGATTTTGGAGCTGAAGAGAAATCGGAGAAAACTCATCAATAATACATAATTTTCATAAAGTTCTGTGTTGTTGCGTCGACATTTTCTCTTTATTTATGTATATAATGTGTACAAACGAATCAATAAATGAATTTTATTACGAAATCCATGCGTGTACGTGTCATTCATTATTGGATGGTCCGATAAGAGTTGGCTTGCGACATCTTAATGCGAATTCCAATCCAATATTGCAAGATGAAATTGCATTTCGTATGCATCTGAATCATGTTTGAGTGCTGTAACTCTTTGTAGTTGCAAATTCATAAGTTTCTAGAAGTTTTTGCAATGTTTGACAAATTTGATGTCTGCAAAATAACTCGACCTATTGGTTGAAGATTAGTGGATTGGTATGTTGATGGCTACTGAATTACTATGTAATTATTTAATGGGCCATTAAAGAGCGTTTTGGAACGTGTTGTAGGATGATTTGTGGGATTTTTATGATGATATCTTTAAATAGCAAGGTTTTCAATTTTACCAGAGGCTATTTGAATTTAATTAATCGAATTTGTTTATCTTTAGTCTTCTACATCCTAATAAAAGATATCTACATTGTAAACTTAAACAATATCTATTTAAAAAGCACTGGGTTTTGCATACAGAGGACTGCTTTTGCAAATTTATTAAAAGGTATGTGGACTACAAAAGTTTGAGGACTTCTGTTTTTAACGGTATTTGAAAGTAAATTTTCGGTAACTTACTGAGAAACTGCTATCAGAAAATCTTTAAAAACAGGAAAAAAGGGAAAAAATAATCATTTTAATCCAAATTGACGACAGTACCAATAGAATTTCTAGATGGAATTTTGCAAATCTCTAAAAACCAATCAAAAGTACATTAAATTGCTTAAAAAATAAGGTCTGAATTATTCAGATTGGACTTCCGGTTCCGATATAACACATAAAAGAGTATGTAATTGTGTTTATTATGTCTAAACAAATTGACGACAATACCAATAGCATTTCC
>JARJDZ010003400.1:0-12592 GCA_030264555.1 Aleochara sp. GC000083
AAAAATTGAAAAAAAAGTTTGTAGCGAAAAAAGTGATATGGAATTCTTAAAATCGCTCGAGTTTTCAAAAATTTTCATATCTCCGAAACTAATGGACCGATTTGGATGATTCAAACGGCATTAACCATATTTTGACGAAAAAATAACATTGGTCATGGTCCCAAATTTCTGCGGGACTTAGAAATACCCGAACTCGTCAATAGAAAGTTTGAGAAACGGAAAATTTTATATTTCCTCAAGGATAACTCATGCGCATATTGTGAAACATTTAATTAGTCCCAGCGTGCGTCCTTATTTTCCCATATTAAATGCGACTCCGCTTATCATGTTACAATACAATCCCCTGGATGGCTTCCTGCCTTCCGGGCCCTAGTCACTCACGAACCACCCTCGTGAACCACCTCCCCCGAAAACGCGCGCTCAAGAAGTTGAACGTCGCGACGTGTCGGTTATCTCGTGGAAAACTTTCCCAACTTTCCACACACTTTCCAACATTTTACGATGCATACGGCCCACGAGAGTGTAAAGTCGTGTTTTTAAATGTTAAATGTTCACCCTTGAATGTACAAAACAATCGACTCCTCCAGAATATCACCCACACCTCGACTCTGAGAAAAAAAATCACCCATACATTTCAACACCCTGTGTATGTGGAAATGGAAATACGCGCGGAAAAGTTAAGATCAACAAAATCTTTCGTTGGTGCGCCCCTTGCAGAAAGAAAATCTCCCAAGTGAACTTCTTCTTCTACTTCTTCGCCTTCACATTCTCCTTGGTGGTGTTCTTCTGTAAGTTGATGGCTGATGTGCACGCGGTCCAGATTAGAGCGTGGAAGTGGCTTTTAAAACGCTTCGTAGCTCTTCTGATACGTAACGAAATGCGATGAGAGGAGACTTGCGCGTGTTTGCTGCTCTTTCGGCTGGAAAACTATTTTAAAAGGGCCGAAATGCCACCAGAGATGGTGGGTGGTTCTGAAGAAGGATGGTGGTGTGGTTTAACTTGGCTTTTGATTTTGCGTGCAAGTTCGTTAACGAGTCGTGTACAACACGCCAAAAAGTGTGGTAATTGCTTGGAGGGAAATTCCTCGGACAATTTTCCTCGTTCGTCGTTCTTCGTTCGGTGCTAAATGGCAAATATCTTCGAAGTTAATTAAAGTTTCGCTTCGTTTTTCTTTTCGACTCATTATAATTGCTAGCTAATTAATGATTATTAGGTTATTTAATTTTTCATAGTTTTCCAGAACTAAATTTTTGTTGAAAATTTGATGGATTTTTCGAGTTATAAGTTACTTTTTTAACAAATAATTTTACCATTAAATAGCAACAAAATATTGATAACAAAAATTATTTGTTGTTCATTTGATACTGTCTTTTAATAATCTATATTAAATTTTTTTCTGAAATTTTATTTGACTCACCTTAAATTTTACGCAAATAATTATTCGCTTACTTTATGCGCAAATAAATCTAGTTAAACTTTAAAGCGAATAACTTTGGGTATCATCTCAAAGGAATTTAATAAATTACGCACGACTTGCACGCAAATCTCAGCAAATATCACACTTAATTCGGAAGCATAACAAATTAATTAAAATAACGATATATTACATCTGATAAATTGGCAAATTAAATAGACGTTGGCAACCAGCAGCTAAATTACTTCTGCAAACGAGTTGACAAAGTGATTAAAACGCTTTGGCCAGTCGCAACCTCAAACAAGTTAACTAATTACACTTTCATGACAACTCGGTGACAAAACTAAGCGAATATTAATGCCCATTTCCATCTGTCAACGCATCCACCAACACGACAAATGTCTCCATTACTTTGTTTTAACATATTTGCAGACATTTGATTACATTTCGAGTCATAACAACTTTTTATTGGTCACATATATATTTCTAAAATATAATAAAAAGTATATTACCTTTTTCGTTGCGAATTCTAGTTTCACACTTGTATGTTTTTCTTGGGCTTGTGTGACAGATAAATAATATTTTTCTTTTTCCACCATGAAAAGAAAAAACATGATATATCTGATGCGGCTTAAAGGATTGTCAGTAAATGTCATTTTCGTCGCGCGAATGAAATCCTGAAACTGCGGATGACTTTTGGCCCTCGAACGTTTCGAGAAAATGGAAATAAATGAAAATGTGTCTAACGTTAAATTGAAATATTTCATATCTTTCATACGTTGTGCGAAAAAATTGCAGCCAAACAAAATCACAAGTTTTTTTTTTTGTAAAAAAATCACATCAGAAATTTTTTTCGTGTCTGATAAAACATACGAGACAGGATCAAATGAAACAAGCTTTCCTGAAGTCTTGGAGTCCTGAAGGAAAGTGTCAATCGTCCATCCCTCTCCTCTTCCCTGAACAAAAACCCAGGGATTTAAACATTCACAGCTTATTCAGGATCCTGTTCGTCCTGGCACATCCGCTATTGATACCACTTAATCCCCCATTTGGCGTTGACCCTTGCTCTCTTCCCACTTCCGGTCCCGGGACTTAAATATTTCGTCAATCTGGACTGGACCGACATCAAACCCGAACTCTTAAATTCCCCGCTCGTATAAAACATTAATTCGATGTCGCTTTCTCCTCGGAAAAACAACCGAATCAATTTCGGTTTTATTACGTTTAGCGACAAACTTTTCCCCCTCCACTCTTGTTTTTTTTCGTGTGTCGGTTTCTCATTTAAACTTTGCGTCCTGAATTTCTTTCGGTTTAGATTACATTGTGATCGCTTTTACATTCACGCAGATATTTGAAACTCTTTTGTACGCAAGGTCCAAGTTTGGTTGCTTCTTTGGGTCCTTTTTTTTTCGCTTTTCATTGGAACGCTTCACTGGATCCTTATTCTTACTTAAGAAGCAATTCGGTTCGTGCGTGAAAGGAAGCTGGCTGAAAATCGAATTTACAAATTTTCATACCGCATCCGCATACTTTTGCGAAACTTGAGCAGCAATGGTTTCATGGACAGTTTTTCCGCATAAGCATGAGCTGAAAGGGACGTGACTGGAATTATTAGATGAATTGGAGGGATATTTGTGGTCGTTGTAAGGGAAATTCATATTTCCCAGAAAATTAAACTTTGTATCGACTTGCGAATCTTAAAGATTTTCAAAGTAATTTTAAACCAATTACCAATAAATTTGTGATTAAATTTGAATTTAGTTTTGAGACAATTTTAATTTTAAAAGGTCAGGATTTTAAAGGATAACATTATACAATTGTATCAGATTTTATAGGACATTTTATCGTCTTTTTTACGAGTACATTCATATTTTTACATGCGCAAAATTGACGACATTAAGCGTTCATCCGGCCATTTGCCAACTTGCAACGCATTCGGGAGTGGGGGGAAACGCGGCCATAAAATAAATTTAATGCGGTTTTTGGAATGTGCGAATCCTCGGCACCGATACGAAACCGATTATCTATAAATATTAGCCGAACGCGAATTGTCGAACAGGAATTTCCATTTTGTATGATGGCCTATTTGGCTAATAGTCCTCCCACGCACCACCCATCAGACGAAACATGGATGCAGACGACAATTTATCCCTTCCAGTAATCTCCCAGGAGGATTTCATGAATTAAATGGAGGCGGCGGACCGGAAAATGGCCACCATAACACTCAAATTCATAAAATTCCACAAATAATTCTTTGAATTCGATAGAAAATTAATAGAAACAAACTTAATAGAAAGAAACGTATAAAAAGAACAATAAATTGTTGATTATTTCAAATTGAATCTTCAAGGATTTCCGGACTTCCGGTATCCTTACAGGAAACAAAAATAGACACTCGACGGTAATCAAAACAATATTGTCCTGCATTGCGGAAGGAATGTTCACTTCTAGAGGACAACTCACAGCGTCCTTCTCATTCCTTCGTATACAAGGACGAACTTCCGGTCTGGTTCGCATACATGAATATTAATTCGAATGTTATGCACTGCAAGTTGGCAGTAAACAAAAAACAATAAATTACAAAGCAGCATTGCTAGCATCGATTTTCTCCTCTGAGAGTGGGATAAGGATGAAGAAACAGGATACGAATGTAACGATTGTAGCGCCATTTTGTAAGATACGCGTATGGTCCCTGATATTTTGGCCATCATCCAGAAGCGTCACATGTATAGATTATCCTCTTGATTATCAGCAGCGAACGCAATGAATACCTAATGGCTTCTAGATCCTCGATCCGCCATTTATTCGATTGCTTAATGCGGACTTTTTTTGCTCAACTTCTTCGTTCGTTTTTTTCCCTTTTTTGATTCGAGTATTCGCATGATTGTAATACAAAAAAGAAGTACTTTGAATCTACTTTTCATAAGATTCATTGATACTTGCAAATTTTTCCAGATTTTGATAATTATCCTTTTTTGCACATAGAGTTTTCAATCTTTTTCTTTGTAAAACTTGAAATTGTAACTTAATTTTTATCTTGGTGAATTATCCTTTGAGAAAATGAAAAAAAAAATTGGGATACTTTGTAGATATTTTTGGGGGATACATGAAAATTTAATAAGAAAGAAAATCAATTTTCCTTTTATAATTCAATTCGTAGAAATTTACAAAAAAAATAATCCAATTCGTAGAATTTGCAAATTAAATTATAATTTTATTCCCGATCAAGATTCTTCATTTATTTCTTTCTGGATATTTTTTTCCCTTGAATGAAATTCAATCATTTGCAACATTTTTGTTACGTCACTTCAACCAGCGACTAATTTCTTTAATAATTCACTTAGTCGACGGAAATAGGCAGCTCTTAATTGAATTTCCCGGAGTGACATATGCAAACAACATACATGACAAAAACATATCGTTACACATGCTGTGCATGCATTAAATGACGGGCCGGAAGAGAAAAACTTGAATAAACGGACCGGAAGCGAACAAAGCCCGAATGCACGCAAACAGATATTAATTCGCGTGGAATCTGAACGCTCGGGCGTTTGATATTAACTTAATTTCGCATGCATATTGCAAAAAAATCTTAGGTTTTGCGAAAAAAAAACCAAACTGGAAGATAACAATGTTTTTAATTGCTATTTTTGAATGGACAATACGAATTTTTTGCATCACTGAATGGAATTGCAATTCGGATGAAATATCTCATTTTGGTCAGAACAAACTCTTTTTTGTGGGTTACTGAAAATGGGAAATGAATGGGAACATTTTTTTTTTCATAGAGCAAAAATTTTCATACTTTCAACATTTCAAATTAAATTTCAAACGAGAAAAAAAAAGATAGTTACATTTGAGTAGTTTATTTAAAATTTATGGTATTTGTATTTTTATTTTTAAGAGGACTAACTAAAGTAAATTTGCAAACAGGATAATCATTCAACATTCAAATTGGTACCTTAAACAAATCATCAAATAACCCACAAATTTTCCAGTCAACTGTGAATTAATCGGGTCATTATGTAAATGTGTTAATAAAGAGGTGGAAATCAAACTGAATCATGGCCGTGCGTTAAGTCAATGTTTGTTGAAATCATCTATTGAGGGTTTTCCCAAGTATTAATAATCTCATTTCATTACATTCGTAAATCATGTGATATTTTCATCATCACCCAGTAGAAAATAATTCGCTCAATGCGAAGGTTCAATACGTTCGCATTTGGGTTTTGTTCCCAAACATATCCAGGACTCTATCATGCGTCCTACAGGAGCGCAATCCATAGCGTTTCGTGTTTTCCCGGTCAGCAGTCCTCTTGTACGCCGCGCTTGGCGTGAACCAATGAGGATTCAATTTGCGCATCGCGTGTAAACGTTATAATAATTCGCACACCGCGTTCGGACATGACGCTTCGTTGTCGATGACAGTTGGAGAGGCCCCTTGAAAATGCGTTTTCGCTCACCGCCGGAAACGCCGCCATAGGTTGTTGAATGAATGAGCTGTTTGCGGGAATCACTCATCAAATAAACAGACTGATAAAATGGGATAACATTCAAACAATAAATTTGGAAATTAAATTTTCATCGATAAAAGATCTATTATTATAGATCCATTTTTTGATTTTTAGTAATAGTGTTGCAAAAATAAAATAGAAATTGAAGTAGAAAATAGTAGTAGATTCATAAAATGCGAAATTGCAAAATACGATTTCGTGAATTCGTTCTAGAATCATTCCAACTTCGATTCCACGTAAATTCCACAAAGAGATAAGAAAGACACATGGTGATTGTAAACAAAACAATCTTACACTTTGTTTATTTATCAAAGCGACTGCTTGCATGACGAGTTAGTTTGAATTTCAACGATAGAAGGCAGCACGAGTGCCGAAAATACAATGAATTGCAATTGTGCGAAACGTGACGAAATCGCAACGCGATAGATCTTGAACAATAAACACGATGTGAATTTGTTTACGTTCTGAATAGCTTAATACTTGCTGAAGATTTCATATAAAAATCAAGTTCATTTGCATTGTTGATGTTATTAAGGAAGGATTTCTAATTTAGCGATTCATTTTATAAAAAAATGCTTAAAAATTAATTCCAATCAAAATTTAGTTCTGTAATTTTCTGATAAAAAATTACTGATGATTGACAATTTAATAGATCAAATTTTCAAAAAAAATGTTTAAGGAACCAATCAAAATTATTGACTGAAAATTTAATAGATCAGAGTTTCAAGAAAATGTTTATGTTATCAATCAAAATTATTGATTTGAAAAAATACATTTTCAAAATATGATAATAAGATTTTCTTGTCTTCGAAAAAAAAGTTTCAGTTTAACAAATTTCCAACATAATTGAAAAAATAAATTGTTGTTGGTATTTAGCCAAAAGTAATCAATCGATCGATCGATTTATCTATCAATTGAAAACATCCAACGAATGAATTGATTGAACGTCACTGAATGCAATCATTTCGTATATCAACCCTTTCCATGGTTGTTTACACGCATCCTCGAAGCTAGATCCTTACATCAAAGGACGTATTAGGTTTTAATTAATTTCCTTCTCCAGCAAATTCTCTCTCTATACACTTGAATGTCGATTGTTTACAAACAGAATCCACTTCATTTCGACGCTGGCTGACGGTTTTCCGAATGCAAACGGACTCTCTCGTTTGATGCATTCATTTGCGTGCAAAACTGCGGTTTCCCCATTTTCCAGAACGACGCAAGGGAGAGTCTAACTTATTTGCCGCTGTGCAGTCGCCTAACCTCACCAAGGATTCACCGAGGACTATTTCCCATTCGACGTTTTTGTTTATTTTGCAATTTTGCAATTTCCCACACGTTCACACTGACGTTTCGGGGGTTTCCCCCGGTTCAATTTTGTGGTCACTGCCACGACCATTGCATCCTCGTTGCAAATTTTCTTCCCCCTCCAACCCCACAGTTTGCACTGTTCCTGATTTGCTTGCGGTGGATTAACATAATTTATTTATGCAATTCGCATTACTAAATATTGATTGGTTTTGTTCAGTGATCCCGAAATTTGGTTGCTGATTCAGCCAAATTATAATTCAAATATTAATCAAGTCAATATTATCTTGCAAATATTTTCTTTAAGAAAAATGATAAGTTATAACAAACAATAATGGTTAAATATGTCAATCATGAAGTCAATATTTTCTTAGATTTTTTTTTTCTGGATACTTCTTGGAAGGAAAATGATAAGTTACAATAAAAATTTGTTAAGTATTAAAGGGGAAATTCATATATTGGATTTTTTTCTGGATGGAAATTCAAGTAGGCCATAAATATTTTCTTATATTTTGAGGTTATTGTGCATATTTATCCTCTTTTTATGCGTCGTTCATCCATGAAGGTTGAAGGATCATGGTAGCCCACATAATAAAAATTAGATTGCCTTTCGAGGTCGCATTGTTGGACGTGTGTAAGTAAAAAAAGGAGTGGTTCATGAGTGTCTGCAGGGTATAAGGATAAGTGTCCTTTTGGGACTCATATTAGGATAAAAATGGGACAAAAAAGGGAGAGGAAAAATTGGAGCAGGAAATGCAAACAAAAGTTCTGGTCTTTAAGAATCAGTCATTTAGAAATAGAGATATTACGATTTTTTGAAAAGTTCATAGAGATAATTATTAATTTTTTATAATTTTTGAACTATAAAATAACTAATAATTTTTTATCATTTTTGAACAATAAAATTTCGTGAGAATCATGACAAATTTTAGTAATTGAATTTTATTCAAAAAAGAGATTTTTATTTTATTTTTCAAGAAAATAGAAAATAATTTTGGAAAAATTGTAATAACGTTTGATACAATTTTTGATATCCTAATTCTTTCAAAGAAAAAATGTTAGATAAATTTAACAATTAACTTCAAAAATGTTTCTTGAATCGATGAGTAATTCATCGACAAAGAAAATAATTTTGGGCAAAATCAACTATTAACTCCAAAAAAGTTTCTGAAATCAATGAAGCAATTCAATTAAAAAAGCACTAAACCACTAATCGTTCAAGCTGTTTCTGTCTACTTTTTACTTACATCTTTTGGATCTTCTTTTTCTTCTTCTTCATCCTTAGCAAACGCTTACTTGTACCTATCACGAAATTAAAGCCATAAATCCTCCGGCTTCATCCCGCATAAAAACTTCGCCACTGACGACATTGATGTCAGCAAACAAAAACGAACCAAACAAGCGAACATTCCGAAGGTAACTTTTGGACGTTCTCCTTGAAGAAGCTCGCAAGTGAAACCCATGGTGTGTGTGGTGTCTGTCTGTCTGTCTGCAATGCGTCTATCGAGCCCGCATCTCCGCATTTGAAGTATAGGTAGGATGGGATCTCAGATAGTAGGTCTACTGCTTTAGTTCACTTCAAGTCTCGTCGTCTATGTCTGCTCCACCTACGAAGACGACGTCGACGTGAATGGGTAATGACAAAATTCCTAAAAGGTTGGCATCGTATACGAAAGGGTAACTTCCTCAGAGTTTGGTTGTCGTCGATGATGGGATCTTCGTGAGGGACACGAAAAGGGTGGCTTTTACCAAAGAGTTTTAAGGATAGTAAATTCCATTCGATTCATTTCAAGGTTTTGTTTCCTGCAAATTGCAAAGTTTTGTAGTTGGAAAAACATGGGAAGGTGATTCAATTGATTGTTTTTTATTGTGTTACAACTTTTGATTTTTTCTTCTTTATGAAATCCAATTTTGAATTCATTTGTTGGATACTTGTGGATCATTCAGTGAAAATTTATTATTATAAACTTTTAAAATTTTTTGTTTTCCTTTTTATTCGAAGATTTCAAAGCTTTGAAACAGTGAATCCTGAAACTTTCAAATGGCTTTTTCAGAAATGTTCACTTTTTGTATTTTATATTTTCAATTTTTTTCATTGAATACTTTGAAAAATACGATTATTTTTAATGCATTTTAGAAATAGAAAAATATCTCTATTTTTGTCCCATAATCTCAGTTAGATATCATGTTGCAAAATCTGACTCTGTCATATATCATAACACCTAATCCAAAATTGACATCACCGAATTTAGTCCACTCTTTGGTGTAAATGTTTGTGCCAGTTGCTACCATTCGAAGCATGTGTTGTTTTATGCCTGGTAGTATTTAGTTTCGACGTGGCGAAACTGCCAAACATTCGGCTAGGACCAACCTCATCCTCATCCACCCATTGGTGTATGGGCCATTCGGCTAGATGGGGGTGGCAAAACATGAGGAATTAGCCACCAGACTGCTGACTCGGGAAAATGCCTGCGGTAACATTGGTAACACTGGTTTCTCGTTGCCGTCACCATCGGCGGGGGGCAGCACGTTATTTATTGCATTGGCACGACTTGTAGCTGACGAAAATTGCGAAATAAGGGTCGGCAACAATACTCAAATACAGAAACGAAATAAGGGAAGAAGGAAGAGGAGTAGATGAAAAAGAAAGCGTGGGAGGGAAAAGGAAAAACTCCCTAGGAGTTTGGTCATACAGGAAACAGGATCAAATTGATACTGGTGTGTGATAGTGGAGGAAATAATGAAACGACAATTCCTGGACAATCTAGGTAATTGTAACTTATTGTGCTGAGTTGTCTTCAGGATTCAGCAAATAAGGGCAATCCTGGAAAGTTTTTATATCTTCCTGTGGAAAATCCAGAAATTTCATATCTAATCAGATTTATAGTAATTAATTTTTGGATACAAACGAAAATAATTTATGAACAAATTGATTCCCGATATTGCAAATCAAAACTCGTTAGGCTACGTCTTCACAAAATTAATTGTTAATATAAAACCAATCAAAACTGAAACTTGAATATTTTTTTCTATCATTTTGTTGAAAAAACTTGCAAAATTAATGATCCAGGATAACATATCCACTTTCAAATAGTTAAATCCCTTAAAACACTATAACATAGTGTTTACATCCAACCCAACCACATACACACACGAAAAAAACTGCTTTGTTTATTCAGCAACGACCACACGAAACAAAACATTCTCGGACACAGCGAGTGGTTGTTATTCGGGTGGCTCCAACTCCAAAGGACATTTGTCAACTCCCACAAGCTTTGCCTTCAGCTTCAGCTTTGAGAAGTTAGTTTCGCGCCTCGACCCCGAATGTTTATTGTGTTTGCACCGAACAAATAGAATGTCGGCGTCTATAAATCTTGCCCAGTCTGAAAATACAACACAAACGTCCAGAAATTGCTACTTGTAAATAGTAACAACTAACAACTAATTATTCAACATTTGGCAATTACTTGTACTGATTAAGTAATTACTAGGAACACAAGATATAACATATATAAAAAAAAATTGTGGAGATTTATGGAGATTTGAAATTTTGAATGTTGTTGGGAAAGGGTTAAAGAGAAGGATGCGAATTTCCGGTTCGTCCTGTGGAAATTCATTTGCCATCCTGCTAATGACACGATGTCCAGCCTAAATGATTAAGTGTCAGTGGCTTTGACAGGTGATATGGCTGCTTAATGACTTGTAACTGAGTGCTAAATATTCAATATATGGTGGGATTAATGTTTTATTGGAGTTGAATTTGTATTTGGATTGGTTTAATTAATTTTAAATTGCCTCCAAGATCAAAAAGAATTCAAATTATTGATTGGAATTTTTGGTATTTTTCGCATTCAATATTTTTTCAAATGATATAACAAGTCAGTATCAAAAACATAAATAAGAAATAAAAATAAAAATGATTTAAAAAGTCAGTATCAAAAAAATTGATATCATTATTAAATTAAAGTCACGAAAAAGAAATTAAATTATTAAATCTTGTTTGTTTGTTGTGCAAAATTTGATATCCAAATAAACAACTGTCACAGCGAAGGAAAACAACAACAAATCTGCAAAGAACGAATGAAAAAATAATAAATATCATAAAATAATAAAAGCTGATCCATTTCACAATTGTAAAAATACAAACTTGGATATTTCTCGTTCGTAAATATCCTGCAAAACTTGAATGTTGTTCTCCAGGATATTTGTCCTTTTGTCAACTGCAAGTGAGGTTAAAGTCGTACCGTCAGAATTGAAACTCCCACGCAAACGTCAACGAAATAATAAGAAAGCAGAACAAATATATTCATCCACATATGTTACACGAAGAAAAAATTACACCACGAATGATATGAAAACGTACATCTATCAGCATTTAAATCCTTTATGGAAGCACAACCTCAAAGAATATCTGCGTCGGGAAAACGTGGCGCTGTGCGTGTGGAAATAAATAGCTGGGAAGAACTCCCGTTTTCTAAATGGGAATAAAGCGGCGGTGGGTTTTCAGCATACAACTCCCGAATTCGCATTTTATATTTGAACGTGCGTGTGCTTTTTGGCATCGTCTACTTTTACTTTTCTTCGTATTTACGAGTTTTCCTGCAAGTTTTCTTGTATTCTACCCAATGTGTAGCTTAGTTCTCTTCTTCTTGTTGTTGGTTGTTATTGTTGTTTGTTGTATAACAGCGTTTATTCGTACATTTTTAATGTGCGAACGCGATCGCTCCGTGGAGAAATGCGAGTACCACAAAACGTGAAGAAAAGTACGGTGTTTTTTTTCTGTTGTTGAGGGAGCGATTGGGCTAACAAAGTAATATACATTTGCTGTTGAAATATGTTTAGCGCTTAAGCTGCTGTGGAAATGGCGGCGCAAGGGAGTGGAAGATGTCGGTGCAAAGTTTGTGAATAATTTTTCAGTGTTATGAGGTAAACGTATTGGAAGAAATATGAAGAAAGGTGCGCAGGATGAAAATGCAGCGGAGAATTTGACGGGTTGCTCATTTGTTGTATTCGTATTCGGAAAAATTATGATGATATTTTGTTGGTGGATGAATTGGGTGTTTTATCAAATTTTCTTGCGGATTTATATTCAAATTTAATCAGTTTTTTCGCTCATTTAACTGCGTATAACTTTTAAACGGTTGGATCAATTAAACTAATGTTGGAACCAAATTGTAGATCTTGATGAGCACTTTACAAAAATCTATGGGTTCATGCCCTTTTGGTCATGGGAAGAGTAGAAATCGCATTCGAAGAAAAAAATTGAAAAAAAAGTTTGTAGCGAAAAAAGTGATATGAAATTCTTAAAATCGCTCGAGTTTTCAAAAATTTTCATATCTCCGAAACTAATGGACCG
>JARJDZ010003401.1:0-47163 GCA_030264555.1 Aleochara sp. GC000083
TTTTGCCCCAAAATGGCGGCAGTTGAAGTATGAAATACGTGTCAAATTTAAATTTCGCGCCATGATTTTGCCCCAAAATGGCTGACCATTGCGGTACTTATAGTATCTAGTGACTTTATAGAGCACCATCGTAGAGCGCCATCTAATTTTACTTCTTGTAGCCAACATAACATAACCACTAATTACAAATAATTATTTTGTTTAAATGAAACAGTTTTTGTGAAAATTTGTGTTGTATTTTAGTTAATTTTGTACCATTATGGGTGTTCATGGATTGTGGAAACTAATAGAACCATCAGGCAAAGTAGTTCCACTTGACACCCTTGAAGGAAAAGTACTTGCAATTGGTATCCTTTTCATATGTAACATTATATCCTATTAAAAGCACCGATATTGAAAGAGTTTGTTATATCCTTAACAAGAATCTTCATAGATGTATCAATATGGTTGCATCAGGCTATCAAAGGTTTCCAAGATTCAAAGGGAGCTCCAATACCAAATGCTCATCTGCTAACACTTTATCACAGAGTTTGCAAACTGCTGTATTTTCATATCAAACCCATATTTGTTTTTGATGGAGGAGTACCAGCCCTAAAAAAAGACACTATTGTAAGTTACTTAAATTGGTCTACATGGAAGTAATTGTCTTTTATTTGCAGGCAAGAAGAAATGAATTGAAATCCAAGAATTTAAATGATGCCAACTCAATTCAAAAACAGCTAATCAATACTCTACTGAAATACTCAGCTGTAAATAAAGTCCTCTCAGAATCATGCAGGCCAGCTTTGGAGTCACAGGCAAAGAAAGCAACAAAATCAAGCAAAGTTCAGAATCCTGAGGAAGATATGTTTATTCTTCCACCCTCTCAGACCACTTATGAATCTACAGATTCTGAAAGTGAATGTGGATGTGATACAGGGACTACAGCAACACCAGAAAGCAGCCCTACAAAATACTTTAATATTCACGACATTGATGAAAAATCGACGCAGTTTCGTTCGCTGCCTGCTGATGTACGTCACGAAATTCTGAGCGATTTAAAAGAAACACGTAAACAAAATTCTTGGGGACGCATTCATGAGCTGCCAAAACAATCCGATGATTTTGCGACATATCAAATGAAGCGTTTGCTTAAGCGATACTCAATTCAAACGTGTCTGGAAGCTGCTGAGAAAGAAATGGGAGGCGCTAGTTTATCGCTTCATGAGTTGGAGTCTTTACTTAATGATCATGGTGTGATAACCGAAAATAAGGGAGCAAGGCTCGCAAGTGACGAAAATACTCGTTATCTTTATGTTAAGGATGTTAAGAAACAGTTGGAGAAAGCTAAGTTACAGGAAATTCAACAAACACAGATAGAATTAGATGAGAAATGTGATGAAACAACTGAAAAAGATCCCATTGAACAAAATGTAATGCCTGGTACAAGTAATAATGGAATGAGTGAATTTGATGAGGATCTGAAAGCTGCAATCCAGTTATCTTTAACTAAACATTCTACTGGTTCAAAAACAGATAACAATACTGATAAGAACACTTGCAAGAGTGATAATACTGCAGAAATTGTACAAACAGTAGATTCTCATGATAGCAAGAACAAAACAATTGCAGATAGTGAGTTTGAAAGAGATCTAGAAGCTGCAATTCAATTATCTTTAACTGAGCATTCCACAGTATCAAAATCAGAGAATACATCTGATAATAATACTTGTTCACAATTAGTTGGTTCTTCAGCAACCCAGAACTCTGAGGAATCAATACCAATTGTAACAAGTGACTCTGATACAACTCCAATATCTTCACAAGAAATTACTAGTTCAGGCACTGAATTTGGAAGTCAGTTACCTTCTTATTTAAACTCTTTACGAGATTCCGATTTTCAGTCTTCCGATGAAGATGAATTGCATGATAAAGAAGTAAGGGAATTACAGCAAAATAAATCCGGGGATGTTTTCTCGGCTGCAAGGAATTATATGAGGGAATATGGAGGTTTAACTCAAGCTGGTGTTGAACATGTCTTTGGAGAGGCACAAACAACTATAAAAACCAGCACAATTAAATCAATTAATAAGACTCATTTAATTACATCAAATACCAATGCAAAAGATGTAATTATTGAAAGTAATGCAACTTCAGGAGCCAATTCTAGCTCTGATAGCAATTCATCTGATGAATTCGTTGATGTCTCTGATGAGGAATGTGTAGTCTTATCTGATACCAATGAATCCAAGAAAAATGAGATGCAAATTACAATTAATACCAAAGATGCATTAGTTGATGATATATTTGGTGATATTTTTGATTCTAAAACTGATATTGTGGCAACTCAAAAAAAGGATGATTCCAATCCTAAGGAAACATCAGTAAAATCAATTTCTACTGATTGTGATAAACCCATAGTTGAAGGTAGCAATAAAATTGCTGAGCCTGGTCCAAATTTATTACAAGAATTAATGGCCCAAGCTCCTTCTTCATCTACTCTCGGAAATGAAGATCTGCAAAAAATGAAAACTGCATTGACTCAAAACTCGGACGATTTGTTAATGGCTCGTGGTACAAAGGAACGTCTTGGTACAAGTATTTCAGACCAAATGTATCAAGAAGCGCAAGATTTGCTTCGCATTTTCGGCATTCCTTTCATTGTTGCGCCCATGGAAGCTGAAGCGCAGTGCGCTTTTTTGAATGAAATCAATCTAACAGATGGGACTATTACAGACGATAGTGATATCTGGTTATTTGGAGGACACACTGTCTACAAGAATTTCTTCAATCATGAGAAGCAAGTCTTGGAATTCAAATCAGACAGCATTCAGAGATATTTCAGTAAGTCATCTAAATTTGAATTGAATTCGTAATAATGTTCAAATTCTTTTGCAGAATTAAGCAGGGATAAACTAATTGCACTGGCCTTGTTGGTCGGCAGCGATTACACCACAGGAATTCAAGGCATTGGTCCAGTAACTGCATTGGAAGTTCTAGCAGCATTTCCACCGAAGTCCAAGACGGAAATTATCTCAACTTTGGAAGAGTTCAGCAAGTGGTTTACATCCGGGAAGAAAGTGTCCGGTCGAGGCAAAGCATTACTTCGAAATAAACTCAAAAACGTTGAGTTACATGAAGGATTTCCTTCGGCAAACGTCGTCAAGGCGTATCTTGAACCAACGGTGGAAACTTCTCGAGAAGCATTCACCTGGGGCAAACCGAATCTGCAAGTTCTCGTTGGTTACGCGCGAGAAAAGTTCGGCTGGACGGAAAAGAAAGCTGTTGATTTGCTTGAGCCGGTTTTCAAGCGAATGAACGCGACAAAGGGCCAAAAACGTATTCACGATTACTTTAAGACAAGTCAGAAGCCTTCTTTGAATACATCTTTGGAGGTGGTTCAGAGCAAGTTGAGTAAACGTGTGAAGAAAGCTCTAGATTCAATTGGAGGTGTATCAGCAGAAATTATGACATCATCTTCTAGTGATGAAAATGCTATGGATGAAGATGCTAAAGTCCTCAAGCAAACTAAGAAATTAAGTAAAGCTAGAAGTAAGAATATTCGTCATGAAGTAGAAGTGCAGCTGAAACGAATTGAAAAGAAAGCTGATGCTAAATCTGATCAGTCTGGAATTGAGGTGAAGAAACCAACTTTGAGTAGATTGAATCGCAAGGAAGTTATTCCGCAGCGAGAAATTGCGAAAAGTAATCAGATGCAAAATCGGTTGAAAGCTATTGAAGTATTCAGGAAATCTACCAAAGGACCTGGTTATCTGAAAAAGCGCGTTAAAGTACATCAGAAACCGTTGGAAGATGCGAATTTATCAGAAAGCAGTAATAGCGATAACTAGTTGTTGCATTTTTAAGGTATGTAAATTAAGGCAGATCATATTCTGATTATATTTACATAAATTTGTTTTTACAAAACCAGTCGCAGCAATTTTCTGAATTAATTTATGAATATTTTGTGATAAGATTTATACTAGAGATATGTTACAATTAGTAATATACAAACTCATGCAGATGTAATTGTTGTTCTAGATGTATCATTGCGGCCCAAACTAGCATCGATCACTTTCCGCGTTGGCAATTTGCCAACAATATTCAACTCCATATGGGAATCCGGCGTAATGCGGCCGCATTTCATCGTGCGATGGAATTCCTTTCGAAATTTGCCTGCAATTCGTCAGCAGTAATTAATGCACGCTCATTTACCCGTGTACGAAACAAACCGCTCATAAAATTATAGATGATCGGATTGAATGCGCTATTGGCGTAGCATAACCAATGCGATATCATTGCGAGCGCGTTGTTAAATTCGCTGTTGCTCAGCCGAACGACCAATCTGAAATTTCGGAATTAATCTACTGAATAAGAAAAATCTGTGCAATTTACCTCAGCAATGAAAGCAGATGCACCGGGAAATAACAGAAGGCGAACATGCCAACAACGCTGACGAGCATTTTGGCAGCTTTCCTGCGTGAACGAAGTTGTCCTTTCGTGCTTGCGTTTGAGACCATTGAGAAACCCGGGATTCCTATATTGAAGCACCATTCGATCAGTTTTCAAACAAATATGTGAGAAAAATAGAAGGAATAGTCACCATTATGAGAAACAGTTCCAGATTGCCACAAGACGCGTATAATTTGCACGTAGAAGACGCTCATCAAAAGCAGAGGCAGGAAATAAAGAAAAACAATGCGGGATATCGTCCAATTCTTTTCAATGGATGCGCTCCAAACAGCTATGCATTGTGTGAAAAAAACTGAATCGATGGCTATCTCATGCTCGTAATGTTTCGTTTCGTTCACTACGAGTTCAGGGATATCTGAAATCAGTATACATTATTAACAAGTTTATATTGAGGAGAAATTGTATAATACCTAAGACTAGCGAGATGAACCATATGAAACAAATTGCTGTTTGAGCTCTTCGGGTTGTCGACTTGAAATGTAAAGGATAGCAAATCGCATACCAACGATCAATTGATATAAAAGTTAATGTTAGAACTGATACGGTCACTGATACAGTCTGTAATGCAAATAAGAATTAGAAACATTCTTTAATAACTTTTGAAAAAGTTTTCAAGCACTAAACAAAATGGCCACCAAAATTATAACGTAATTCTCTAATTATTTGTTCTAAACATAAAAAAAATATATGTACCTGAACGTATAAAACAGTTTTGCACATAAAATTGCCGAAAAACCACGTTGAAGTCACATCCCATATGAGCGTGGGTGGCAGGCAAAACAGAATGACCAGAAAATCAGCAACCGCCAAATTGACGATGAAATAATTTGTAACTGTGCGCATCGCATAATTCCTATAAACAGCGACACAAACCAACACATTTCCCAGCAAGCCGACAACGAAAACGAGCATATGGCACAAAATCAAGCACCATTTCCATAATTTGGGAAAAATGAATTCATGGATATCATTTATATATCTTTGCACTTCCTCTTCGTGCGAGAGCTCGCTATTTTTGGAGCGCCAATCGATGTCGTCATAATCATCAGATTTGTTGATGTTCTCCATAGAAAGCGTAGTTTCAAATGTATCCAAAGAAGCAACAGTTTCCTGGGGGTCATTTGTTGGCAAAGAAAGCGAAATATTCGTTGAGTTAATAAGCGAATCAAGAGCATTGTGAGTTTGGTTTATAGCGAGGGGAAAATGCGATAATACATTGCCAAAACTATGGATAAGGAAAGCAAACAGAAGATGAAAAGTGCAATACATTTTGCAATTAGATTATGGAAGAATACTATTGCATTATTATTGTTGTTCGGTGATCTGAAACAAGAAAAACGTCTGAATTCTGGATGCATTTATCATGTTCTACAATATTATCGATGAGCACCGGAGGCAATTAAAATTCTAAACGCGTAAACAACTTTGCGGCTTGGCCGAGACCTTGATTATGTATTAGACGGAATAATAATAATACGGCAGACTAAAATGAGCGTTATGCATTCGGGCTTTCAATCAACATGTTTACTAATAAACAAAGTTCATTGCATACAATAAATTGCAATTGCCGCAATTGAAATCGTTCTAATCCGTACAAGAAAGTCTTCGCAGAGAGCGATTGTTGTTTCTCGTATTGCAACATTTATATCAATGATAACTCTCTATAACATTACTTTCAGTGTGTATGAGTAGTTGTTGTTGTTGATGAGCCATCCTCTCTAACGTTTTAGTTGCGCAGCCATTAGTTCTATTCGCAACCTTGTTCAAACCGCACGCGTTGATTTTGCAGTTTTTTGTCCGTTGCAAAAATTAAGATGGTGTCGTTCCTCTCTAATTTTACATTCGCCATCGTGCTGTTTATGATCAGCCTGGAAATTATTCGCGGGGAAATTGAACGTCCATTCTTCAAACGCACGGATTGCGGAAACTTTTGCCACACTGTTCGCTGCGCGCCCCAGAAACCGGAAGACTGCAACGCACGCACGGAAGTCTTCGTGGAGCGTGACGCCGATTGCTATTGCTGTGATACATGTGCCCCACGAGGTAAAACGCTCTTAAAAACTAGTACATTTTGTTAATTAGTATTTTCATTGCAGATGAAATGGCGATGAGCTTGAATAAGAAATGCAGTCCAGATCATTGCAAATTAGCGTTATGTCGAGATGTGCCCGCAAAGGAATGCTTCAACAACGGAATGGCGTACACTCCAAAGGACGGCGATTGCGCGTGTTGCGACAAATGCGAGCCAATTTAGTCCATCTTAAGCACATCCCTTAATCCGTTAGTGCTTACCTATTTTATTCGCAAAACCCCACATTTTTTACTCATCACTTTTGACCAAATAAACTGCGTACAAACGATTGAATCACTTTTTCGGCCCCTGACTACGTCGCACCGTCCGAAATCGTTGGGAAACGCAATCACAATGGCACATAAAAAACCGAGAGCTGTGCTCGCTTTTCCGAACGAATTCGGCCAATACATTTGCAAGCCAACTCAATCAACAACTCGGAATCGTTTTCCGAGTCGCATTGTGTACAGTTGAGCATGGAAAATGACACAATAGCAATTGTAATATTAATCATGCAGCTTAAGAATATATTAATTCGCTTACTTACAACTTAACAACCGACAGTAAACGGAAACTAATCACCAACTGCGCCGGAAGTATAATGCGAGTATGACGGTGACGAAAACGTATAGCAGTAATTTGAAACACTTTATAAAAAACGAAATGCCACAATGATTTGTTTGTGATTTATGTATGCATCGAGAGCACGTGCTGTTTGGCGTCCAAGCTCACGAAGCCCGAACGCGCATCGGTCACTCAAAAATTCAAAACAATTTTTCGCACTGCATTGCTAAATATAAACAAATTTGTTTCGGTCACAAAACGAGGCACACGCTCAATGAGTGCGACCTGCACACAAACAATATGAGAACAATTAAGTTTCGCCTCGCTCACGGCCAGTGTAAAACAATATCCAACTTATTTCAACAATTTGCAAAGAGTTTTGTATGTCACATTTGTATTAAACGTTCATTCAGATGGAAAAACAATTGCAGTTACTTCAATAAGTTCATTTAGCTTACAAGTCGCGTGAATCATATGCTGAACGGAATTGATGAGCATTATATTGTTTGAAAGTATAAACAAATTTAACAAGAAATTATAGACTAGAATTTAACATTATCATCCTCTATTTTAACGATAACATCTAGTGAAGTGTCATCTTCAGATAGCACTGTTTTTTGATTTTGCATTTCTATCAATCTCTGCTTCAGTCTTTTCCTACTTTGTACAAGTCTTTTATTTTTCACCTTTAACTGTTTTACCCCTTTCTTCATATTCTTCCAATACTTATAGTTCATAATCATTGCTATCGTCATATGAGTGTTTGAAAGACGACTTGCTCGTTTTTTCTCTCTAGTTATCAAATATCTACAAGGATCACAATGGTCATTTTTAGTCTGGTGTACAATTTCACACTTATAATGTCTACAACATTCTCCAGCTAAATCATTTTTAATAAGTGTAGGCCATTTATGTTTTGGAAATTTTTGAGGCAATCCTATACAGGGTTTCCACTGGCTGAATTCTCTCACCAGTGATTTAATACATTTTTCTGACTGAACTTGGGTTGATGATAAACTAATTGATTTCAGAGCATGTGGGCCATAAAAAAGCGAGACTTGTAAATAGGAATTGATGATGATTTGATGCCTCATAACAGGCAGTCCATTTTTAACACCCATCTTTGCAAGTAGCACTTTTACATCATCATTTTCTTCAATGTAGTATACCTTCCATGTCCTTAGGATTTTGAATTGTGTTGGTTCTTTAAACAATGTTGAAAGGAAGTGCTTTCCAAACTCAAAATTGGTCAGATATACTTTTCCTGAGAGTTTACGTAATTGATCAAAAATGGATCCTAAGGAGCAGAATATACTCATGTCCATGTTCTTTGTAGCAGATGATAGATGAAACTAAAATAATTAATATAAAACTTTAAATCTCACACATTTATTATTTATATGTGAAGTGTATACTTACACTTTGTGGTAGAACAATTTCACCAACAAATTCCACCTCAGAATCGATGGCATCTCTATCATGTTTCCTCTTTTGGCCCACATTTTCTCCAGATATAACATAATCTTCTGGCTCACACTTGATGTACACTTCTTCTACTTCGTCTTCTTTTTTAACTTGAATCCCTGCCATTATGAAGGTTTTAACAGAAAATTCACTTCCAGTTATATTTGTTGTTTGTTGTTGCAATTATCAAGGTCAAACGTAGGACATCTGTGGAACTTGTGTAACTTCATGATTTTCGGACAGATGTCTCTGAGTGGCAAATAGCAGGAATTATAGAGGGAGTAATGTTCGACATTACTCCCTTGCAGGAATTACAGAGGGAGCAATGTCCCTTCATTACTCCCTTGCAGGAATATTTGAAAAGCAACTACAAAAATTAAATTTGGAAGCACTTCTCATTATATAACAAAGTACAACAAAGTTTACATTGATTGCCTTTTGAATTACTACTAATTGTGCATAATTACTGTATTTAAATGCAAATCAAACTTATAAATTAAGCATATTTAAATGATTTAATTGAATGCATAACTGGTTGCATAATTTAAAAACAAACATATTTTATTATTTCAAATATGTCAGACTAATAAGAATTACAAAGATTTTAAGCTATTTTTAAGCTATTCAAATTTTAATTTTAAAGAAAACAGGACAATACAATGAATAAAAACATTCAAAAATATATGTTACTCGACTGAAATAAGGTTAAGTTCAAGGCTGCCTGCAAGCTTCTCAACAGACAATTTTAAGTGATTGGACCCGCGCCCCTCTGCAGTCTTTTATCAAGTAATAAAAGGCCGTGCAAGCTAGAAATGACTGCAGTAAACTTGTTTTAGTGGTAAACTCGATAACAAATTGGACGACGACGACTCATTTGAATATTTTATTGCCGAGACAGCCTGATATCGATATCAAAACACAACAAACACATTTGTACTCGCTGAATTCGATTAACGCCACCCACGCATTTTGCAATCAAGTGAATGCAGTAGAATAAGCACGTGATACACGTGTGCCAAAGAAGCAGGCGGAGCAACTCCTGCAGTATAACATCCTGACGTGGATGTTGTCGTTATTGCCAACGCAGGCTCGGGGAAAGGGTATTTGTGACGTGTCGGCAGATAGAAAGCAGAAACTTTCGTCGAGCACGTTTAGTTTGAAAGCCAGCTTGCTCCCAGTCTGCGGCATCGAGTTCATGTGCTCGCGTGCTCTCGTAGTCGTGCTCAGCTAAGATCCAACCAAACGTGCACTTGGTCTAATTCTAAGCCAAATTATATAATCAAGTGAAAATGGGTTCCTGGCCAGAGAATGTCGGCATTGTTGGCATCGAGTTATTCTTCCCATCAATGTATGTGGACCAGACTGAGCTTGAGAGCTTTGATGGTGTCTCAGCTGGAAAGTACACAGTGGGTTTGGGCCAAGAGCGAATGGGCTTCTGCTCAGATCGAGAGGACATCAACTCAATTTGCTTGACTGTGGTGCAGAGATTGATGGAGCGACATAACATCGCTTACAGTGAGATAGGCCGTTTGGAAGTCGGCACTGAGACAATTGTGGACAAATCGAAGTCAGTCAAAAGTGTATTGATGCAACTGTTTGAGCCACATGGAGTTACAGACATTGAAGGCATCGATACGACGAACGCGTGCTATGGAGGCACTGCAGCACTCTTCAACGCCGTCTCCTGGGTCGAATCTTCAGCGTGGAATGGCCGGTTGGCGCTGGTCGTCGCCGCCGACATCGCCGTGTATGCCCAGGGGTCAGCAAGACCCACGGGGGGAGCTGGTGCTGTGGCGATGCTCATCGGACCAAACGCACCCCTTGTGCTTGATCGTGGCGTGCGCGCTTCGTACATGAAGCACGCGTACGACTTCTACAAGCCAGACCTTTCCTCCGAGTACCCCATCGTTGATGGCAAGCTGTCCATTCAATGCTATCTCAGTGCGCTGGACAATTGCTATCAGCTATACTGTAAGAAATCCTCGTCGAAGACGGCATCAGCTAGTGAAAGCGCATCCACCAACTTGCGCTCCTTCGACGCCCTCGTCTTCCATTCTCCATATTGTAAACTGGTACAGAAATCAGTCGCTCGATTGGCGTTCAACGACGTAAAACGGGATCCAACGACGTTTCCTGGCTTGGAGCGCTTCTCCGAGAGTAAATTAGAAGAGACCTACTTCGATCGTGACGTGGAGAAGGCTTTCATGGCTTGCAGCGGGGACATTTTCGAGCGCAAAACGAAACCATCGTTGCTGGTCGCTAATCAGATTGGAAACATGTACACTGCATCTTTGTACGGTGGTCTTGTATCGCTTCTCATCAGTAAAAGCGTCAGCGAATTGGCCGGAAATAAGGTGGGACTTTTCTCCTATGGTTCTGGACTAGCCTCGACGATGTTCTCCATCACGATCACCAGCGATTGCTCAGAAAACTCCCCATTGCACAAGCTCGTCAGTCGACTCAGTCATGTTAAACCGATGCTAGCGCAGAGGAAATGCGTCAGCCCGGAAAAATTCACGGCGATGCTTTCGCTACGTGAGAAAAACGGCCATCGGGCACCGTACGAACCGGAAGGCGACATCGATCATCTATTTCCGGGGACGTACTATTTGACCAAAGTCGACGAAATGCATCGTCGCTATTATGGACGCATACCTGCAGCTCTAAACGGATCGGCCTAGCATTACAATTGTACTTAATAGTATTAAGGAATGGATTTTTAATTGCTAAATTAAGCGCGTTTTTACGGTAGCTGAGTAGAGATGATAGCGGTGCATGTATCTTTAATTACTCTTAATTATCGATTCATTTTTAGTCATTTGTTACGTTAATCGTTGAGCCATGCAACTGGCTCAATTGATGGATGCAAATCGGGTACTATAATAATGTTATTACAGGGCATATAGTTGGCAACCAGTGATCGAATTGATAACTTATCAGAAACAATCGTTAGAGTATTTTAACAAGTCAATTACATCGACGAATCTAATTAGAATAGACGTCTGCCTGTAGACATCTTATTTTTTGCGCAGTCGTCTCGAAATATTCCACGACAATGTAACAATTGAAAGCTTTAAACGCGAATTCGTCCCAGGCGGACGTTGGCGATTTTCTAAACCAAACCAAATAGATGTACTTGATAACTAACTTGTACAAAATGACAATTTCAGCTTGTACCTTAAGTATCATTACCATGGCAAAACGCCCAGCAATAGCAAGTTGGACATGACAATAGTATGCGCTTGATATTTTTGAATTTCTTATTTGTTGTGTCGTTTTACTCTAGGCGTAAAAGTTATTCGTTTGCGGGGGAGATTTTAAGTTGATGTTAATTGTGATGTCTATCAATTTCGTCTACAAATGAGCGAATGTAGTAAAGTATTTAACTATCACGATACTAGTTGTAAGTAAAAACCCAGTAATTGCTAAAACGGCGATTGCGAAAATAAAGAACTTATTAATTTGTTACTCATAGTTTGGGCCTGCGTTTTATTAATGTCCAGTTTGATTTAAACCAATGGTTCATTTTGTAAATAATTGGCAAAGTTATAAACAAGGAAATTACAAGGTTGCTGCAAAATGTAAACTTGGAATTTCCGTTTAAACTAAACTTCCAGTCAATAATTTCCTGTGCCAAATCAAACATTTACATGTCCTTGATTTGTACCCCATAAAAATCACCAACTTTTTAGTATAAAACGCGTAATTAGTGCATAACTAGCAGCAATTACTCGTGGGATAATTATTTTAATTTATAGTGAATTCACGTCGAGTATCAATCAATGAATATTACTTGTACTTGACACACATTACATCCATATTCATTGTGATTGCGCATTCCATCAAAGAAGTAATGTGCAACGAGTTGGAATAATTATTTTCTTATAATTATTATAATGCATGCAAACAAACTCCAATAGTTGATAAATGTATAAATAATTTTGATGCGTTGTACCTCGAATATGAAGCATGTACGTTAATGAACTTCAGCAGCAGTCACGATTGGAAGCTTACGAGGAATCATTTTGAACAAAACTCCACCTGTAATTGACAAATTCCCAATTAGTAAATTACTATACGCAATTTTAGACCTTGCGCAAAAGGCTAAACGAGCAGTGAGCATCGGCGAAAGTGAAATTCATTACGTTTGAAAATTGGAAAGTACGAAAGTTTCGAATTGTTCAACGATGATTTCACTATTTGTGAACACTAACGCGTCAGGCATCTTCTCAACAAAGATCGTCTTTGTTTGCTTGATGTACATCTCAATAAGTCGCTTGCATAATGACAATGAGAGATCATGATGATTGCTCGCTCGACGCATTTTGCGCAACGTCCGGTGGCTCAAGTTTATGTAAATGCGTTCAGGAATCTGGCAAGAATGTATGAAATTACGCAGTGCATTTGCTCGATTACCTGTTGGGATAACTCGCACTGAAAGAACTCCATCGTTGGGTACATAGAAATCAGGCACGCCGTCTTCAAAAACATTCTGTAATCAAAGGTCATGATGAGTTTTGAACGTAAATGTCTTCTCTAGTTGGGTATTGATGCCCCAGTCAAGAAGAAACTTTCACTCATTTGTTATTCTAATACAAGTGCTCAAGGCCTCATCTTCTTTAAGCATGGCATTAAACCATGAATTTGTCGATTATGTTCATTGGAATAGTTTTTTAAATATACTTTCTTCATTAATTTCACTGACCTCCAAACACACGTAATCATATGTGGGATATATCAATGAGTAGAAAGTTTTAATTCGTTATTGCATCGCTACGCGTCCACGTTTTATGAGTTAGCCAAAGAACAAAAAGAAAGTCAAGAAGTTGGACTTTGTCGTTTTGAATGACTTGTTTTGCTGACTAGAAATGGCTGTATACATTATTCATAACGCACGGATAATAACTGTAACGATCTTATCTCCACGCGCATTTGCATGTTACAATAACCATTTGGAGACGTTATCTCAAAAGTTGAAATCAATTTCCTTGGTCATCAAAGATAAATTTCAAGCAATTGAAACATGGCGAGACATCTGTCGGTATTAAAATATATATAAGTCAACGCGTAAAGAATGAAAACTGTAAACTTTTGAATTGTTTGAAAACTTACCTGAACGGAATATCCGTTAGGAGCATTTAAACCAATTTTGTTTAATTCAAAATCGGCTTTATATGCAAATCCATCCGTGCGATTACTCACAATTCCCACGGCATAGGAAGGATGCCCATCAACAATAGGCATGATTTGTTTAGTCCATACAGCCACCTTCTTTTTCTAGAATGTGATTTTTGTAACGAATTTAATTGCAATAGATCGTTTACAGTTACCTCAAAAACGTGTTTGCCAGCCTTGCCAAGATAATCTTGATTAATTGCGATTGCATCACGATTTTGCAATATCTTCTTGTGCTTCTCGTCGATATCTCGCAAATCGTTGGACATTATGAGCGGTGCAGACATCACAGACCAAATCGTCATTTGCGCCTTTGCTTGCGATTCAGTTAATCCATAATTCCCAATTATCAACTACAAGATTTTCATTCAATTATTAAACTATACATCTACCAATAAATATAGAAACTACTAACCATATCAGGATCATTCCAATGACCTGGACCCGAAAACGGCGCAATTCTCTCCTGGTTTTTCACAAACCAAGTAACAATGGAAGAAACACTCGCCCAAGAATCATCGATATCATCCCAGTTTCGCCATAAATTGCAGGTCTTCTTCAAAGCAGTATAGTTTGGCTAAAACATAAGGATTTAAACAAACCGCACATTCTATGAATGAAAATAAATTTAAATTTCTTACTTTGATTCCAAATGGTTCTTGATAAGCAGGCCAACTGCATGAATAAATCATAGGTCTCTTTGTCTCATTCATATACCGACCAAATTCAGCATATCCTAAAAAATTATGATTTAGTAAATGTAAATGTGCGAAATTGAAATTAGAACCTTTTTCCATGATTGATTGATCAGCATAACAACCGTCAAGTTTAATATAATCAACACCCCAATCAGCAAATGTATTAACATCCAATTCCATATGGTCAATACTTCCTGGATATCCAGCACAAGTCAAATTTCCAAAATCAGCGTACAAACCAAATTTCAAACCTTTCCCATGAATCTACAATAAACATAAATACATATCAATAATTGTACCATTATAAAACATCATATTTACATAATCAGATAAAGCTTTGATGCCATTTGGAAACCGTTCTGGATCTGGTTGGAGTTTCCCATCTGGAGCGCGTTTTTTCGAAGCCCAACAATCGTCAATTATAATATATTCATAGCCAGCTTTCAGATATCCTTCAGAAACCATGAGGTCAGCCATTTTGCGAAATAGTTGCTCACTACAAAAAAGGCAATCAGGACATTGCATTACAATATGTTTTTACGGTTCAATTACTTGATACATTCGTCTGGGTATGTTTCGCAATCCACAACGCATCGAAATCGTTGCCAATGCATCCAACCCATGGGTGGTAAAACAGCAAGTCCATTGTCCAAAGCTTCAAGAAGTCCTGTTAATGATCCCATTAGGATTATCAACCCTGGTAGGTTTTTAAGATCCTGAAAAACAAACAAATTTTAAACATGTTCTGGCAAAAATTTAACGTTTTAAGTCGCAATTTTAATTTGTACAAATGTAAAAGACTCACCATATTTCGTGTTGATATTTAAGCGTTGAATGCAAGTTGTTTTATTTGTTTGATATGCTATTATCAACATGAACGAGCGGACAATCCGACAAGCAGTGCACGCAGCTCAACAGTTCACTTATGAATAAAGTTTTAGTCAAGTAACAACTTAGTTTATCAAGCGGAATTTCAACGGATATGCCTTCCATTAAGTTCAATGCTGAGGTAATTTGTTGTCTTTAAAAACTCGTAAGCATCGAAACTTGTTTGAAATACCATTAAATTCCTCGTCTTTGAAGACTAATTATACAATTAATAAGATGGCTTAAGATATAACTGGAAACAAGTTGCTTAATTTATCAATATTTCCGAGTATTATTTCCTTCAGATCCATGAGAGAGAAACTCTCAACATCTGAGGATTCATCCAATACAGATATCGAAACGACTAATCATTCGAGTTGTTTTTCTGGAATCAAGTTCATTAACATTTCTACTGAATTGATAAGTACCGTTCGCTTAACTCATAAGACATTGATGTAAATATAGTTTACAAGTTTACAAATATTTCAAATCTGCGAAACGTTCATTACACAAATCTGGAATTCCCCAAGTCATAAATTATTAATTCATATTAATCAATTGAAGAGTTATTGATTAATTGTATAATTTAGCGGGAACTATCGACAAAAATAAGTAATTCATTAGCGCTAAATTTTATCACTTGTAGGCGCCTGATAATTCGACAAGTCGCGACAAATTAATTGATAAAAAAAATAATTTGCAGCCTACTACGCACTAAGCCGATTTGAATTAATTAAAACAAGACGTTCACCCTAGATAAACACATTGTTATTCGCCGAATTGGGCGAATGCCCTCATTTTCCAAAGGTTTGTTTAGGAACAACGTCTTCGACTAGAAACGAATCGTATTTGTTGGCTTTGTCAGACAGCGCCAGTGACGTTGTTACGCAATCACAGTCTTTTGATTCGAATATTAATGATGTAACGTAATAATAATACGAAACAGTTATCAACTAGGTCATACAGATACGGTAATTAATTGCAAACTTGGGCTAAAAATAGCATGAAGCAAGCTAAATTAGAATTTGATTGATCAAACACGTTCGATAGTTTAATACATTTTGGTTTTACAAAATAATCGCTTTCCAAATTGGAAACGTCAGTAAACATTTTGTTCAAATGTTTGTCGTATATAAAACAATAGAATATCTTAGTATAAAATTTGCGTATAAAATATTTTCGTTTATAATATAATACAGATGAAGAACACATTCTAATTAATTGCACGTCATAAAACGGGACAGCCCTTATCGATTTTTGGTATTGATTGCATTTTACAACAAATACTTGCTTTTTGCATGAATCGTCGGAGAATTGGTGCAAATTGATAAATAATTTAAAATAAAATGCGCAGATATCTACGCATGTATACTATCAATGAATATGAAGAGCTTTGCATCGTCAAGCTCAAATACTTCAACGAAGTGCGCGTCGTCAAAAATAAATAATCTGATCTAATCAATGTCGTTCGGACTCAACTGGCGTTCACCCTCGTTGAGGAAGATGCGCAATGCTTTGTACAACAAGTACACACCGAGCATTTGCTTCTGGTTGGAGCTCCAGGTGGCCGCAACGCCATAGAATTCGCCAGTCTTCACGTTCGCTAAGTTATCCAACTTCATGGCTGTTAGCATGGCGGCTTCGCGGGTGAACGCCTCCACGGGGATGACGTTCTGGAAGAGATGCAAGCAAACGACTCCCTGCGCATCGCCCCAAATGTCGAGAATCCGTTGCAATTTTGTGCTTGGTGAAGTTGTCCCACCACGTTTGTGCAGATCTATGGCGTCATAGAGATGCTGATAGGGCCTGGAGCGTTTACCCTTACCCACGTAGAAGATGGCGCCCAGGAAGACCTTCCACATGTCGGCAAAACTCATGGAGTCTGCACGTCCCGGAAGGTTTTGTGTGATACGTGGGTCCAGAAGGAGATACGTGAAGGACGTTTTGCTGATGCCTTCACGCCAATGCCGCGTTGGATCCGGTTGAGCAAACTGTTTGACTACAGCTTCCTCCAGGAGGCGATACGCTGTCAAATCCTGCGTCCATTCCGGATTATGAAGCGTCTTTTGCACCTCGTTCGAATACACTAAAGAAATCAAAGGGTGTCAGAGAAATTGTATATCAATGCGTTCAAGACGTCGTACCTCTTCTTGGTTTGTCGTCGTTGGCGGTGACCACGAACTCCTGGTGCGGATGTTTTTGGAAATGTCGGAGTTTACGCAGATAAACTCTCTTCGTTGTCTTCGTTATTGGACCTGGCTCGAATCCAACGCGGGTTAGCTCATTCCTCAACGCATCCGTGTCGTAATCGAAGGTGACTGGCAAACTGGACACCTTCGAGGACTTGGAGCTGATTGTCGTATAATTTTCAGTCTCATTTAAATTTCTGTGAAAATGTTGTTAATAATGAATCAAATTGTATTCACGTATAACTTACGGTAATAAATTTGGCAGTACACGTTTCTCGTAGATGCAGACACCCTTCTCGGTGTCCTCGTATTTGTACACCTCGGAGACGCTGACGAAGCTCATCTCCGCGTCGTTGCTCGCGCTGAAAATGAACGCGTTGTTGTGCGGGTCGTGCTCGTCAACTCCATCAGACACTTCGGTGCATGTATAGTAATCGCTGGACGTATCCTTGGACGTCT
This sequence comes from Aleochara sp. GC000083, assembly GCA_030264555.1. NCBI lineage: Eukaryota > Metazoa > Arthropoda > Insecta > Coleoptera > Staphylinidae > Aleochara > Aleochara sp. GC000083. Next base: position 17,940 of record JARJDZ010003401.1, read on the forward strand.
TCCTCAGCGGAGGAGACGACGACGTCGGTTTTCCTTGGTCGTACTCCTCAAGCATCGAGTTAGGTAGCGTCTGAATGCCACTTTCACGTGAGATATGACTCTTATTGCAATCTGACTGCGTAATTTGCATCTGGCTAAGTGTACCAGGGCACTCGCTGGTGCCGCTTGACCCTGAATACGTCGAATCCAGATGCACAACGGGTCGACGAACGGTGACATTTGCAAAATTCGGTGAGCGAACGACGGTTTCATCGAAGGACGCCTCCTTCGGCCAATTCTCGAGCGAATTGAACCAGTTGCGGACGTACTCGTTGGGCGTCGTCTGCGGGAGCACCTTCAGGTCGATCGCGGCCGGCGCCTGCGCCTGCTTCTCCAGCTCCGATTGCACCACCTCGTATTCACCGACCGCCTGACCATTACGAACGACGATTTTATCTGCAAAACGTCGATTAGTATCTGGTGGACATGCAGATGACGTCCAAAACTTACTTAGCTTAAGCGTACATCGGTCCCGGCCGGCGTGCGCTTCGAAGATCGCCTGAATGTTCGCATTGATAGCATCGCGGATCAGCGCCACGACGTCCTCGTGGTGCTCCTCCTTCGCGTAGTCGATCGGCATCATGTAGCTGTTGTCCTCCAGGTTCGGGTCGGCGCCCGAATACAGCAGCAGGCGGACGAGCTCGAGCCGGCCCCAGGCGGCAGCGATGTGCAGTGGTGTCAGCCCCTCGTCAGATCGGACGTTGGGGTCCCCACCATGCTGCAGGATGAGAAGCGTCGTCTCCATGGCGAATTCTCGGTCCTCGTTCGCGATGACCTGGTGAAAGGGGGCGATGCCCCGTCGGGGCAGGACGATGTTCGCATCGGCACCCTTCTCCTTGATGAGAGCGACGACGGCCCTGGAAATTAAACAAATTAGATATTTTTAGTACACATAATAATCGACAACGCATCAACAAATACGGCGTTAATAATAGCGCGCCATTATCGTCCGCATTTCGTGTTGTGTTTGGTGCAATTCGTCTCATTATCAGTTTATTGACGCTTTAAATGCCATCTAACACGCAACATGGACTTTGGCCGGGATGTAATCGATCCGAAATGTTGGAAAATACGAATCCATCTCGGATTTTTCTCCATTTTCAGCAAAATGGCCCTCAGCATACATAGTTCATTGATCGCGATAAAGTTGTCCGACCAACAAAACAATCATTCCCGTTTCATGTGCTAGTGATTAGATTCTTTATTATTAGTCAGCCTCTGATATCTCCATAGCAACGCCAAATTTGTTATTCGCTAGTTATTACTAGTTGGCGAAATTATTATTAGAAGTCTGGTAACAACATGAAATTAATTAGAATTCCAAACTTCTTTTTCTGATCCTGCCCCTAAAGTTATGCAGACAAATATACACCAATTTCAAAATCTAATTATTCATTTCGATTAGACATCACGCTGTCTGCGATTTTAATCCAAATTTGCAAAGTCCACAGATTCCCAAACGTGGACTGCGTCATTTATGACCAGATTACGCTTACAATATCAACTGCAACAAGGACAACAATCATTATCTTAAGTTAGGTATCTTGCATTTTTGTTATGGAACGCATTTAGAAGGCAATTATCCAAATTTCAAAAGCTAACTAATTGCAAAAACGATAGCATTATCTGTAAGCGTCTGAGAGGCTTACAACTCAGGTCCTAGTTCCGGCAGAACATGTTTGAGCAAAAGCTCGGAGTCGAAATGATTGCCAAACGCGTCCATTGATAACACCAATTCTCGATGACGATTTAGCAGGCGCCTGCCAGTTCTTATCAAGCACACGATCATTGTATATATGAACTTTACCACCGACAAATTATAATAATTAATTACAATTTCAACAATTATTTTTGCGCTCGTCATCGTCAGAAAAATGCAGGCATTGTGCGCGAAATCTTTGAATATTTTATTTACACATTGAATCGATTCGCCGAAACATCCACGATTAGAATGAGATTGGAACTGAATCGAACCAGTAAAGCAGGCGTCATTGGTTGTTGATCGGCTGCAAATTTTCAATTAATATTCAATCATTTGTCTGATAGCATGTTCGCAGCAAATTGTTGATGCTTTCGTGGTACGCACAATGTTTATGCACTCGGATTGATTTTATTGGCGATTATTAATAATAATTAGCATTAATCTTTCGAACGATTACAACATAATTATTGACTCCGACTTTTTTCTATCGTAATTGAATCTAACTACAGTTTCTGATGCAAATCGAATACAATTTGCATATGTTAAAGTAATACGTCTCGGGATTTCATCAAGTTTCATTCAACAAAATGGATCCAACCATCATCATTCATTGATTCAATTTATTCTGGATGAGGGTATCTAATTTCAGGCATTTGATACAATTTAAGATTGACGATTGAGCCCAATCAACCACTCAAGAAGCTGAAGATAGATAGACCAATAAAGGTTAACAATTCATTAATTGTTCCGTCACTAATTATAATGGCATAACGAATTATCAGCGTGAGCGTCACAAAAGTGACGGAACAAACGAGAATGGAAAGACGTGTCTGACCGATTGCAACAAGTTGAACGCAAGTCATGGAACTTTTTCGCGCGCGTGCTTCATTGTTGGCTCAAGATCTGATTTATTGCATTGTTTGTTACGGCCGCAATGTGCAATTTAATTGCGTGCACGATGCGATAGGCGCTTATAGTGCTTTAATTGGAATGAGACGGGACAATCTGCGAGCGCTCGACGTGTAATCGAAACTTATTATGAAATTAACACTGAATACAGATCGAAATAAAAGACCTAAATTGAAATTTTCCTCAGAAAAATGCGGCAAGATAAATGAAGGTATATATGCAACCAAGAGTACATATTTTATCAATATTGTCAATTGTTTCTGCGACAAAGTTTGGGTTATCACATTGACTAACTAGTAAAACTTATTAGGCCGTACATCGTTTATCGATAAAACGGAAATTGGACGAGCAGCGAGCAGTCGATTACTCGCGTCTCCATTCATGCATTCATTTCTTGTAATATTTATGTTTATAATTAACCCGCTAATGCGGTTAATGCAATCACAACATTGAATTGAACGCATATAAATAGATTTACGACATTCAGCCGCACGATGATGATGTGCGCACTACTCGAATGGCGAAGACATTGTAATATTCGTTGATAGATTGTTCGAGAAAATCAATTATGATAAACTGAAGACGGTTTTTATGTGCAGATCAAAATTGCGTCGCAGAATCCATCCGCATATCTAAAATCATTATCGACGATGAATTAATGTATTAATTAGAAGAAAATTATTAAACTTGACATAGAAATGGAGTGAGGCGTAGATTGTATTCGAAATCTAATTTGTAAAATTTGATGGCTTTATAAATATTTACAACGATAAACTGCAATGGGCCGGCCAGCCCGACAGGACTTTATTAATGACTGCAATATATTAGACGCTTCTTGTTTTCGCGATTTTTTTATGGCGACCTCAAAAATCCATCGAGCAATAACAATTCTGTACGTAACTATGTATTACGTCGTCGTTCAGCTGCTGCACGCGATGAACATTATTTAACTTCTGATAAATACGATTTACTTCCCTTGACTTCCTCATAACGCGTCGAAAAGTCACGGCGGCAATAAAATTGTGGCTCGCATGCTTCACGAAAATGGCAAATCATTCTAGAAGTTTGCAATATCAAGAAACATTTCAAACAATTATTGCGCACCTGCACGCATGCGCACACCTGACTAGCTAACCTTGAAACTGACGGCAACCAAAACAACACGAATTTCCGGTAGCATCTCAGCAAAAACAGTAAACAAACCGAATGGAAATGAAAAAAGAGCAATGCAACTCACCTCCGATCAAGATCCTCAATGGAATCGTAGAGCACCGATGCCAGGTAGAACTCAGTTGTACTTCGGCCACGGTATATACTGACCATTGCCACTAGGCCACACGTTTATGATCGTCGTTTCGTTTGTTTCGTTTTTTTCGGTCGCTGGCGCACGGACGCGCTGGTCTAACGCAAATTACGCTCAAATTGCATAAGCCTCGCGAGCGTGATAACTACAATTCGTCGGCGTATCGGCGGTTCATGCCTTTTTATACCGTGGACGCGCTGGACGCCTCCTCCAGGCTGGCGATTCAAGCAGCTCAGTCGAATTTCAGTAGTCGGCTCGCGAACGCTGCTGCTGGGGCTTCCGTACTACGTGAATTCCCTGGTGACTGGCTGTGCGTACTACGACGCGTTGCGAGCTCCGTCGTAAATATAACCTACTTTCCGAACGCTGCTGCACGGACTGAGCGCGCTGTCGACGATAATTTTTGTTTTTCTCTCCGCTCGGTGAGCACGAGCACATGTGCCGTTTGAATAGTGAACGCGTCACCGGCCCCATACAGCATCGTTGTGCCCGTCTAGACAACGCCAATTCAATAATGCATTAGTAGTTCTTTTATTGAACACATTTCCGTAATAAACAGCCGCTTGCAGCAATTGAATGACGGCCCCAAGCACGTCATCAGTGAGCATTAGTGATAACGGCCGTCCAAACGATTCTCCTCGTCGTCATTTACCATTGTGTTATTGTATTTTTGTTTTTCAGATTTGCATAGGTCCTACAAATAAATAGATAAACGTATCTATTGTCAAATACTGCCAGTAAAGGAAATAATGAGGAAGCACAACAATACCATCAAAACAGAATTTCTTCACTTTGCATTTTGATAAAATTCCGGCCGTTTATCATTGTCGTTCTGCCCGCAAAACAAATTAAACGATAAGATCGTTTGGTAATTCCTTAAAGTATGTAAAATTGTTCATATCATTTGTCTGCAAACATTTTCGAACACCAAATTTGATGCTATACTGTAGCCAATTGTTTGCTTCTCTTTGGCAATTTGTTACTATTGTGTTTTCTATTAAACCTCTTCTTTCTTGTTTGTTAATCCTTAATATTAAATTAATAATTTAATTCTTCAGATTCTTTCGTTTTCTTTACACACGATTATTTTCTTGGTTATACTCGTACTTGGAGAAGAATTAAACCGTGACGGGATTAAAGTTACGCTTTACTCCCTTCATGTATAGTAGGTCCGGTGAGAATTAGTTTTTATGATCATCACGTCAAAAGTGGCACCGCGGGAGTAAAGTGGCACTTTACTCCCACCTCAAATATCGAGGTACTACTGTAAGTTGACGTATGTGTTCTTTGGCTGGCATTTTGAAACTACGCCATTTTTACTCCGAAACCAACTATTTGTGGACCCATAAGGGCGCTGATATTTCACCACAATCAACACGGTGGACTTGTATGACCTCGTCGAAGACGTTCTCCACGTTATAGAATTTCTCCAAGTCGCTCAATGCCTTATCTTCCATCTGAAACAACAATCGTTCATTAGGAACATACTAGAATGAACAAATTGTATTTTACCTGAGTGTAAATTAATAATTTCCTTCTTATGCGACTGAGATTCTCTCGTTGTTTCTTTTCCTCGTTGATAATGTTGCCAATTATGGTCGGTTGAAGAATTGGTGACTCAAAATTCGTATTCCAGTAATTCTTCACTGGCGGACTTTCTGCGCATTCTGTAATTCAAATCATGTTTTCAATAAATAAAATTCGGTGTATTTTCCGTACCTGAAACTGGTTCAGCATCAGTACATGAACTAGAAGACAAACGTTTCCGTTCGCGTTGTGAAAGCCTGACCATTTTGACCTTTTGCTTCGGAGTCGCCTTCGGCGTAAAATGCGAACCTTCCGGGCTGCCAAAAGATGAACCCAGATCAGGAAACTCCGAAGATAAGAGAACAGGCACCTCATCATCATAAGCCTCGTGGATGCGAGCATGAGCGTTGCAAATCGCTGATATCCTGGCAGGCATCGCCTGCGCACCTATCTCTAACTCTTTCGTCCTTCCGCGCGCGTCATCGCCGGCGTTATCTTGTCGCCGAGCGCCGTCCGTCACTTCCAGTGGAATATTTCCATCACTCGCTGAAGTTTCCACATGCCGGCCGCTATCGCTCGCGCGCATCGTACGATTCCGCCGACGATGCGCCTTCTGCGCCGGCATCTTGACAATTTCGCCGAAGTCCATCCGGACGGGATGCTGGGCGCTAACGGCGCGCACCATCTCGTCGGTAGCTGCCTCGCTGAACGGCGTGATCACGCGCTGCTGCATGCGGCGATTCCACGTGCCGTAGAAGCGCGTCAACTCGTCGAGCAGGGCAGAATCCAGCTGCTCCAGGTGGCGGCTCTCCAGCATCCACGCCAAATTGAGACATACGTACTCCATGCACACGGCTTTCAGCTGAACTGCGTTGTACATATCAGCCAGCGTCAGGAATTGCAGGACGTTCTTGAGGGTGATGAGTGCGCTGAGTCGAAATTCGCATACTTCCACCAAGCGATCGAGTAGCATGTGGTCAGCGAGCACGAGGAGACTGAGGATGTGGTCGATGTCGCTGTGCTCCAGGTCGACTTGATCCGTATATAAATAGTCGATTAGGTGGCGAATGCAGTCGATGGAGAAGGGTAATTCAATTTCCGTATCTGAATCGTTCAGCCATCGCATTGAGAAGCGATTTGCGAAAAATTCGCATCGTGCTGCAAGGATGCATTTATGAGCGCCCACTAATTTTCCGCATTGCGCCCGGATGCGTGTGTCTTGCAACTCGGGGAAGGCATCCACACGAAATGTAACGAGTCTAGGTCGATATTGGTTGTCCTTCAATTTGATTTGTCCACCGGAAAGGACGAAATGATTGAGATCTTTGTGCAAGCTATTGATGCCAAAACGTTTTGCTGCTTCTTGCAACAATCTCAATGGGTCACAAATTTGTGATGTTTTAATTTCCGCAGATTCTTGTTTCTTGGAAGCAATGTTTTTCCCCTCCAAAGTTTTGTTTGGCTTCCTGCAGAATTTCATCAGGTTCTGAGGTACTGGACCCTCATGTAACAAACTGCATGTACCAAAATACATGTAATCAACGATTTCCTGAAATATTTCAGGCTCCATCGTTGATATTATAACTTGGTCTGAGTTGCTACCTGTAATTAAAGCTAATAATTTTGAACTGCTATGAGCAATGATGTAGGAATGCCCCGAAAATAAACGATTTCCCACTTTAAAATTGATATCGGAATCGATGATATCATCATTTGTAAGTTTGGCCAAATCATCAAGAAATGTAGAATCGGATATTTCTGGCAAAAGCGTCAAAGCTGTTGATGTATTAACATGTAGGGCTGCAAAATTGAGTCCTTCAAGATCACAGGCAATTCTATCAGCACCATAAATTCTCTGTACTTTTTCAATTTGAACTGATACGCATTCGTTGCGCTCCAGGAAGTTATTAAAATGCTTCTTACTCGCAGGAGCAGATTTCCGTTTGCGCGCCTTAAATTTCCCGTTAAAAATCTCTCTTTCATCGGTCAATATCATTAAGCCGAAAGCCGTCAATCGCGCTTGACGCACTTTAATCAGTCGATTCAACGAAAATGTGCATCGACACAATTGTGGGTCGGATTCCTGCCAAACGAGAATATTCCCAGTTTTGGTGATTGCCAGTAGTTTCAAATCCTCTCGACGTTCATCAACGGTGGCCAATCTTCCCCCGTAGACTTCCACCGAGACAATTCCCAAATTTTTGGACGCTACTGCGCGACATTGATATTCGTGAAGCATGTAAACGTCTCCTTTATCGGTGGCAATTGCAGTTGCACCATTGCTTGCAGCAACCGAAATGATACGGCGATTTTGTGATGAAATGCATGTTACAGCTTTGGGGGCTATAACGGTTTTATCGTTCGTTTTGTCATGGCCCAATTGTCCTCCGTTGAATCCCCAGGTGTAGACTGCATTTGAATTCCATGCAACTGAATGATATCTTCCACAGGCTACTCCCAGAATAGATGCCTTAATTTTTACGGGTCGTGGATTTAGTAATTGTGTTGGTGGAGGAATTATCCCCAAGACATGATGAGTATTAAGGCCGCAAGTCCAGACCTAGAAATTTTAAATTCAAGAAATGAGAATAAATATAGGCAACCCAAAATACGCCTTACCTCTTGAGTTTCAGTTAGAAATATGCAATGATCTCTCGCAATTGCACAATGTGCAATTTGCACATTTCCAGCATGTCCACTGGATGCAAACTTCACTTCTGCAGGCTCCAGAATTGTTTTCTCGGAGCCGGTTCCCAATCTGCCTCCTTGTCCATTTCCAAATGAATAAACACAGCCCTTGTTTGTTACTATTAGTGTATGATACTTTTCCAAGCATACTTGACTAGCTTCAGCTAATGGAAATGACTTATGAAAGCTGTCTAGTATTTCAGGTACATGTCTTGATTGATTTGGCCCCAATGTGTAATTACTGTTTGATCCCCAAACATAAATAAGAGGTGTATGCAATTCATTAAATGGTATTAAATTGTCTTGCATAGCATGATCCAAAGGTGTTAAATCATTTGAATCCATGATTTTCATATTTCCTCCTAAAATACATAATCATTCAATTATCTGCATGAAGTTTTGATACTAAAGGCATACCTAGTTGTATTAGAGCAACTGCTGTATCAATTTTCCCATAAAATATGCTTCTATGCAATGGAGTATATCCAGATTCAATATCCTTATCATTAATCTTTCCTTGTTTTTGGCAAATAAGCCATTTGCAGACAACAGTGCGGCCGCAAGATGCAGCCATATGGAGGCCTGATCTGCCATATATATCTTTTGAAGACCCACATAATGCACAAGTGTAGTCGATGAATGAACAAAGTTCCTCATCTCCAATTGATCGTTTGGTTAAAGCAGCATTTATAAAATCTCCATGTTCCGGCCGATCACATATTTTTGCACAAGGGATATCTCCATTCTCATTCATCTATAAAATATACAAAAACTATTAGAAACAAACCAATTCATTAAATAATATTAGTTTACAATAAGTTGTTGATTAAAAACGATTAATAAGTATACATTAACCTCCAAAGAGTTTTACATAAGTAATTTAAATACCATACATTTACAAAATATGAAGAGCAACTTCCAACACTCACTTATTACAACAATTTGCAACAATAATAATCTACAATAAATATACTGAGACAACGCATCATTCGTAATGATTGTTTCATAATAAAACGCAAGAGGCGCTTAGATTTTCTTCATAAATAACGCAATTGACATCCGTTAAGTTAATTAAATATTATGGGTTTTAAGAATATTGAAAATAATTTAATAATTTACAGTAATAATTAGATTATTATCATTAACGTTAAATTTTAACTTTAAGAATACTCATCAGGTGGCGCTCTGTGTACCATTTCTAGAAAATCAACGTCCATGACATTACGCAAAGATATTTGATATCAATTTAACTGAACTATTTAAATAATGTGGTTACAAGGAAGAAAGTGTTGCCAGTGCGATTGCAGCGATAGATTTTCTAAACAGACGATTAATTTGGTGTACGCAGGAGTTAGTGGTATGCGTTTTGTTCAATTTTGATCAGATTTGCCAATATAATTTACTCTTGTAGGTGCTCTGTTTGCAATCGGTTGGTGGAGCTTCATAGACGCTGCGTGCGTACATCCTGAAGAATTTAGCGAGCATGCATGGTTCGTGGTGCCAGGAATTGGTGCAACCGTTGCATTCGTCGTCGTGAACTCTTCAAAGATACCAAACACTCAAATGAATCCCATCTATATGTCCCGAACTGCAATCTGGTGCCTGCGCTTCGTCCTCTTCATAGGGTTCTTCCTATCGTTTTCCATGATCTTCGTCTCAGCACTCATGTTCTCACTGCAATGGGGCATCATAAACCCTCAACCACCAGCCCCTTGGTCCTACGCATTCGCAATACCCCAAACGATCTGCATAACCATTGCTACATTCCTCTACTATTTCGGCGTTGATAAAAGCAGCACCTTTTAAAAATGACCTCGAAAACACCCCTAATAGAGCAATAGATATCCTTTATTTATTGTGACTCTAAAGCGTACGAAATTAGAATCTTCTTTGACTCGCTGAAGACGACGTTACATCAAACATTCCTACAACTAAGTCAATTCACGCTGAAAAGCGTGAATGCTCGCTTTCATCCGGACGCATTCGATCCTCCCGTTCACCACGTCGCATCCTCAAACGCATGTAGTCCTCGAATTTGCAGGAGGCGCGCACCAGGTTCATCATGTCCCATTTCTCCTCCATCTGCGCTTCAACCTTGTTGAACTCCTTGCGAACATATTCGCGTAGATTCTGTATTTGTAGATGCATATGGTTGCTCAGATTGTCCGCCATTTCGAGGATCTCCTTGACGAGTTCATCTTTGATAGCTCGGGTGATATCATCCCCCAGACGATGCTTCATTTGTGCATCGACAGCTTGCGCACGATCGTCTCCGCTTGAATCGACACGGGAGACTTCCTGGGACTGAAAGGACACATCGCTTGTGGGTTCACTGCTGTTGGACGCCTTCGACATGGACTTGTAAGTATCATTACTGAACTTGAGACAATGGATGCGTCCCGAATGCATCTTCACTTGATAAACTGGTGTTTTACTATTCTTGGTGTTGAACATCCACACACTTCCGTTCTCCATTGCAACAGCGAAGAATTTACCATCAGCTGAGTAGTCCACTGCAGTGAGCACGAAGGGCAGACAGCATCGGTACGTACACTTCCCCGTGAGGGTTTCATAAATTGAGAACTTGAGCTCTTCATCGACGGTGATCAGCTCGTTGCGATCAGCACAAGGGTAGAATGCAAAGTCATTGATTTTATTTGTAGTTGCAACGATGGTGTCCCACATGGTCTCCTTCCCGCCGACGTTGTACAAATAGAAGCGCCCTTTTTGGGTCGCTACGCCGAGCACCTCGTCGTAGAGGGGATGGAACCGCAGAAGGTTCGCTTCTTTCACTATTTCCATGTGCTGGGTCATCAGATTGCTTCCGAGGTTGAGGATGACGATCTGGGAGGGTCTGCAGATGACGGCCAAGTATTTGTCGTTGGAATTGAAGTCCATTGCGACCACAGGACCCGGCATGTCGTACAGCTTGCCGATTGCTTTCGCCTGAGTGTCATACAGGGCGACCGTTGATGATTCGGTACCAATAGCTACGATCTTATTGCGATTCCGGGAGAAAAGAGCTGTTGTTGCATAGTCAATCGCCGTGATGATGTGGATCGGTTTGATGGGGTAGCCCTCTTTGAGGCTGAGGATTTCCGGCCGGCCATTCTGCTCGAGGAACATGAGGAACGCATTGTTGCGACTCCACGAAACGCTCACAACTTCCAGTTGGATGCTCAGGTCGTAGCAGTCTTGGTCGAAATCAGCCGGCCAACGGCTGAATTTCAATTCAGTTGCGGCCGTCACGAACATTGTGCTCAACTTATACAATATGCAACGCAATTCTCATTTGATCATTGGCGTTGTGCTGGAATTTCGTTCATTTCAAAGGCCGAAAAGCATCGTTCAATTCTACTGACAATTTTGTTCTGACAACTAGTCCGCTTTAACAATCGCTTTGAAGTCCTGATTTTCACTGTCACTCATAAAAGATAATTACTTTGACACTTTTTCTACAATTGCGCTAAATTTTTGTGATACCATGCACTGAAATGAACATGTAAACCATGCAACAAGTAACTTAATTGTATCTCAAAGAAAACCTATGTATATCTTAAGAAAATGATGGCTTAAATGGCGCCAAATCGTAAAAGAAAGACCAAAAATGCCTCTCCATCAACTCCGTCATTGAATTCGGACAACAGTACGAACCAAGGTAAATGCACTTGCGTTGACCTGGTAGGCAAATTTAAGGATTGCTACAAACGTGCCATTTGTCCTGAAAATGGGTCCACGACCAATTTTCAGCAGCCCTTCCTTGGCATTCCAGGGACCATCAATACCCTGTGCAAGATGCCTTCAAATCCTATCAATTTGCGGGCTGCTGAAGGTACCTACGATGGAATACGACCAACATTGCAACAAATCTTGAGCGTGCAGTTCTCAACGTGTAGTTTGTCCGCCAAATCTGCATCCGTCCTAAATTTGGATGCATCACCAAGTGCAGGTCGTGGAGTTCCAGTTCCACATCCTCAAGATCAGAGTGGAATATGCTACAACCCAAATTGTGCATCTCTAAATAATCTTTTACTACATTCGAGGGCTCAAATACAACCAACCCCGCATGAAAATGATCCAAGACTTCCACCGGAAGAGCGTTTGGGTGTTTTGAATCTCAAACAGAAGCAGTCATCTGTAATTGGGACAATTACAGCAGTCTTATCTTCTTCAACCTCATCAGCAGCAATAGTTAAAACCCCATGCATTTGTACCATTCCTATAGAAGGTAAACCGCATTTGAAAGAGCACTTTGAAGGAGTGACTCCTCAAAGGAGTACTAAGATTCCTAGAGAGCAACCAACGTGTCCTTATCCTCCAGAAGATAAGGGTACAACTCGGGTTAGTATTAAGGTCAATAAAGTTGATCGAGCAACGACCTATTATCGTAATGCAAAATGCCAGTTTACTGCATCATTGAAACCCCATCACAAAAAACAAGTGGGTTCGATTTATAAAAAAGCGGAGAGTGTGTCTAAAAGTGTTGGTGTTGGTCCTCTTGATGGTCCAAAACAGATACAGACTGAGCAAAATGACCAATTTGATTACCCGACTAGGAAATTGATTATACGAATTAAAAGCGAGAAAATTGAGGACCAAGGCAGTTCTAATAAATATCTAACATGTACTTGTACATCCACTTCAGATTTGGTTCCGAAACCCACATCAGAACTGGTTCCAAAAAAAGAACCAGAAGCTGAAAGTCCTCCTGTAATTGAAGAACCTCCAATAACAAATCAAGAACATGATGCACCATCTGAAACGGATTCATTCTGTTCCTGCGTTGAAGATTTTGCTATGGACCTAAAAGAACACTCTGAACCCGAAGGTCCAACTAGTACATATCCAGAACCCAGAAATTCCGATTATAACATAGCCTGTTGTCTTGAGTATCTCGATGTCGGATCAGATGATACTGTAGATTCCACAATTAATTCAAATTCAAGTTATATTGATCAACAGACCAAAGAAGAATGTATGAAATGTTGCCTAGAGCAATCTCCAGAAACTGGGACTGAATCATCCATGAATGATCAACCATATGATGTTTCAGAAACAGTTCCACAAATTGAAGATCCTCAAACTATCCCAATTCAAGAACCTATGCCAATTATTCCAACTTCAAGTTTTGAACTTGAAAATCCTCTTGGTCCAAATGAACAAGAATCCGTTTTTGCTAGCCAAGACTATAGCAGTTACCTTGAAAGTCAAAGTTCTTCAATGGATAAATCACCAGAACCAATATTAGAACCACAAGTTTCTGGAACCCAAGAAGTTGCTGAAAAATATTGTTTTGCATGTTGTATGAATGCATCTTCAACTAACACCTCTCAAGATCAAAATTCTCAAAGTTTTGAAAGTTATCAAGATATCATAAGCACTCTTGATTGTGAATATTGTTGTGGTCTCATCAGTCCTTCAACTTACATCGATAAATTGAATGAAATCAATAAGCAAGCGATCATGTGTAAAACATGTTGTCAAACTTTGGAGGCTTCTAAAAGTGATCCAGAAGCAACAATTGGAGAAACTAGCCAAGCAACATTCAGCAATGCAATGGCTTCATGTCATATTTGTTGTCAAGATATAAGAAATGAAACCCAAAATGTTTCCAGAAAAGTATCCGATGTGCCAACACCTTCGATGCCAAAAAAGAGGTCGGTTCATTCTTGTACTTGCTCTGTTTGCAAAAACAGACCTCTTTATGTTAAAAAGTTTGATTCAAAAACTTTAAAAGATACCTATTTGAAATGTTGTGCATGTTGTGGTCATGTAATCAGTCAAGATTATTTGGATGCACATGAATCAACTCCATTCAGTTCAGTTATGGAAGTTGATGATAAACAGATTGATGCATCAGAATCAGTATCATATGTTGAAGAAGCTCAAGAGATTCAAGGACAGGAAGTAAGTTCAATTATTGAGGTTTCAAGCAGTGACCTGGAAAAGTCTGATACAGAAACCCAGGAAGAATTGGTCAGTCAGAGTTCAAGAAGTGGAACTTCAAGTCAAAGTTCTTCATTTAGAAGTACTCTCACTGAATCTGATCTTAGTAGTGTAAATACCATTCAAGATACTTCAAATGATGATCAAAATATTAAGGTAGAACCGAATTCTGATGAGAACCAAGAGCAGGATCAAAGACATCCAATGATAGCTGAAGATCCTGACAACATCTACTATTCAGTAAGTGAAGTAACAACCTCCAGTGAAGAATCTACGTACAAGAATGAATCAACCCACATCACCATTAATGCACCTTCTAATATGTCCACCACGGATTCACCGAGTTCGATAGATTCGAACCCTCCGGAAACCACATCTTATATGAGGCGACTGAGGCGTGGTACCAAAGGACCCACTGGTCAATTTATAGATTTTGATGAGTTGCAATCATACAGCAGTCGAATTGCTGAAGATTCATTTGTATCCACATCCAGTTCGGTCGAATTTAGTATGGGCAGTTCCCAAACACCTTCACTTGGTTCAGAAAATGAACGGATTCAGCAAATGCAGACTAGATTCTTTGACCCGACGAATGAAGCTCATAGGGCTAGGTTTCAAGCAAGTAAAGAGCCCATTTATGGGCAGGATGTGGAGGGTAGCTTGCAAAGGTTCACACCTTTCAGAGAATGTAGATGTGGGTTACCAAAGGAGGATAAAATCACATCAAGTTCAGACCTTCAAATTGTCCGCAAAGAAATTGACCACGGGAAGAAACAGGATAATGAGAAGGAAATATGGTCGACGAATTTGGATCATTCCAATGATTTCTGTGCCCAATGTTGTGGGCTTCTAGAACCGCATGAATTCAAAGATGGTATGAATGAAGTTGGTTTGGTTACTGCTGAAGTAGGGGATGTTGCTGAAGGTGTAACTTCGTATTCTACAGGTGAAAACTCCATGGAATCATATGAACCATATGAACCCATGTTTGATGCAGAGGAAGAATTGGTTGGTGAAAAAGAAATTCAAACTGAAACTCCATCTTTTGAAGTTTATCCTGAAACAACCATTTTGTATTCTGAGAATCTGCCAATTGAAGATGATTCAACTGAATCTACATTGCCCATAGGTTCTGCTCGAGAAGTATGTGAGATTTGCTGTGGCATAATTAGTAGAAGTTTATCATCCAGAGATGATGAAGAAGTTGAACCTGAAACGCAATCGATGATTGTAGATTGTAGAATCTGTTGCGGTTATGAAAGTTATGATGGAATTGAACAAGATGAACAATGTAGAATCTGTTGTCGCATTGGAGGTGAAGAGGGTGCTATAGAAGGTCGGTCAGATGAAGATATTGAACCCTCTCCCTCATTCAATGAAAGGTTAAACTATCGGGAATGCGAAATATGTTGCGGAATTACAAGCGCGCAAAGATTGGAAGAATATCAGCATGGAATGTCGGAGCTGGAATCTGAAAAGTTGTACGTGGATTGCGCAATTTGTTGCGGAGTTGCTGAATATGTTCTTGGACCGGATGGAAGACCTCTGGTGGCAGTACGATATGGTCCCGATGGAAGACCATTAGGACCAGATGGAAGGCCGATTGCTCCTCTAAGGTTTGGACCGGATGGAAGGCCGATTGGGCCAGATGGAAGACCATTAACTGCAGAAAGGTTCGGACCGGATGGAAGACCAATTGGTCCGGATGGGAAGCCGATAGGTCCTTATAGATTTGGACCGGATGGAAGGCCAATTGGACCAGATGGGAGACCATTAAGCGCAGAGAGATATGGTCCAGATGGAAGACCACTGGGTCCTGACGGAAAACCAATTGGTCCTCAAAGATTTGGACCAGATGGAAGACCAATTGGGCCAGATGGGAGACCAATAGGCGCAGAGAGTTATGGTCCAGATGGCAGACCACTGGGTCCTGATGGAAAACCGATTGGTCCTCAAAGATTTGGACCAGATGGAAGACCAATTGGGCCAGATGGAAGACCAATAGGCGCAGAGAGATATGGTCCAGATGGAAGACCACTGGGTCCTGATGGAAAACCGATTGGTCCTCAANTGCCCAAAGGATGGGACCAGATGGAAGACCACTGGGACCGGATGGAAAGCCACTACCCGCAGACAGATCTGGACCAGATGGAAGACCATTAGGACCAGATGGAAAACCACAGCCCGCAGACAGAGCCGATCCTGATGGAAGACCACTAGGACCAGATGGAAAAACACAGCCCGCAGGCAGAACCGGTCCTGGTGCAAGACCACTAGGACCAGATGGAAAAACACAACCCGCAGATAGAACTGGACCAGATGGAAGACCACTGGGACCAGATGGAAAGCCCTTATCCGCAGGCAGAACCGGTCCTGATGGACGACCACTAGGACCAGATGGGAAACCACTACCCGCAGACAGAACTGGTCCAGATGGGAGACCTTTGGGTCCAGATGGAAAGCCACTAGGACCAGATAGGAAGCCAACTGGTGCCCAAAATTTGGGACCAGATGGTAGGCCGATAGCACTAGGCGAAAACGTAGGAAAAAATGGTCGACCTTTAGACGACGAAGCCAATATAGGTGCAGGACCAGGTGGGAGAGCAATTGGTGCAGGTGGAAAACCAGCAGGTACACCAGATAGAGGAGCAGTAGGATCAGACGGAAAACCTCTTCCTGCTGGTAGAACTGCTGCTGATGTGGGACCATTAGGTACGGGCGCTAGGCCAGATAGAACAGCTACAGATGGAAAGCCAACCGGGTCAGAGGAAGAGGATGCTGATGGAAAGGCCGTGACAGGACGTCAAGCTGGTGCTGATGAAGGAAGACCAATGGGGGCCGAAAGAAGGGCCATGCCTGCAGATAGACTGGCAGGAAGTGAGGGTCCATCTGGGAGACAAGGATCCCCAGCTGATTCAATGCAGGGCGAAGGCAGAAGTGGCGTAGGACCAGCCCAAGCTGGAAGACGCCCAAGAGACAAACGTAGTGCTAGAGATAAGTACGATGGTGCCCAGCCTGGAACATCAACAGCTGACGGAGCTGGAGAAGTCTATGCTCAGGATGAATCAGAGGGCAGCGAGACAAGCGAAGGTGAGCCCAATTTGGGCGATTGGATTGAAGCAATAGGGGGCATGTTGAAAAGCAGATATGCTCGTCGAATTTTGAAATCGCTGCTACTATTTCTTATCGGCATGAAATTATGCAACGAGTCCTGGTACATGCGCATTCCGCTTGTGGGCTACAATGCGATTGTTACTAAATGTCCTTGTACATGCAAGTAATAACATTAAAGCGTTATATCAATAATTTAAATCATTTAATATTTTACAACTCGAAGGGGTACTTAAACCAATCGCTTTTTTCACTATGGGGATATGAATAGCAAAACTAATTAATGACATTCATCATGGGTACAAAATAATATGATAATAGATTCGCGCGTGCCCCGTGGTCATCGAGCGCTGAACGCATCATCGAGTGCTCGTGTATCAGGCACACAGAGCCATGAAGAGGTTCAACACACCAGCGCCGAATTACATATTTTATTCGACCAAATAACATGTTGAGACGGAGCGCGATCGCAGCGAAAAGGAGATGGGCGAGGAGGTTTTATACGCCTGGTCGGATTCGAAGTTTTCGTCCATGTGAACAAGCGCCGTCCCGCTGGTTGTTCCGTCGGTTTTGGGGCGGCAATGTAGCTTGCAAACGGCAGTCTTGACGACTAGGTCTACATAGTGCACGTATAGCATCCACAGCGAGCAGGCGCTTATGCTGGCTCGGCTGGGGCCCTGCCTTGTGCACCAGGCTATATCGCGCTCGATCCTTCGCCGAGTATGGTGTGTATGAATGCGGGGGGCGGGCGGGGAGTCGTTGCGACCGTTGCGGAGGGCCCTCGTTTCCGATGCTCCTCTCTGTGAGCGCACATCCGCACACACTTCGCCGCAGAAGCGCAGACGAGCGCGCTCCTGCTCTATCTGCAGCCGATTTACGGCTCCTCCGGCCCGACGTGTACTCAACTCGACAAACGCTGGAGATGGAGTCGACGGCTAAAAATCCCCGCTTGCCTGCCCCGGTGGCAGCGGCAACGGCATGGGCCCCCTTGTAGAGCGAGTGTCAATCCGCCTCGACGAGCGAACGTACCGTATTTAGATTGGATTACGTGACACGGGAATATTGGATAGGCGCAGATAGATGTATGCCGCTGCCCGCTGCCGCCGTCGTTCAGACAGCGCGTGTGTGTCTATAATCTGGATTACGAATTAATTTCGATCGAAATCGATCGGAATCGCTAATTACATTCGCGGCGCACGCTGGCCCCCAAGCCGCTGCATAGTCATGCATCATTGAGACCTCCTCATTATCACTCTCTGCTCTCGGACTGAAACGACTCCGCATTGTTCGTGCTGGTGCAGTTTCACGCATTCCCGTAATCCTTTATCTTTGCATATACCCCATGCGCATAAACCGGTTCATCTAAAACATACATATGTTGGTTGGGTGATTACTTGTTAGCTCTGACTTACACCACATTATCCATCTCTTGCTCTGCCACCTTCAACGATACGACCATCAATCGAGAATCCGGAATATTACTGCTTGATGTCACCAGCTGCGATTGATTAGATCAAATATTCATTTGCTTTGCATCCTCCTTACTCGTTGACATGATTTGTTATATCTCTAGTGGATTCCTTGTTGAGTTGTTACTTTCTTCTTGGCGACACTCCAAATTCAGAAGTTGAAACCATTCGAATCTATAATGCACAACAATTTAATTATCTTATTACAAAATTTTATAATGTGTCAAACATAACCTCACTTTTCAATTGCCGTTTAATGACAGTTCAGCTCGTCGAATTACCTGTCATTTTATTTGTAGCAAAAGACGTATTCAGGAACAATTTCTAATAATGCTGTAATTCCACAGGGAGACTAAAACACTCAGGCACAAATTCTGAAAATACAAACACTATAATCAATTCGTTTAATTCAACTGTACAATTCAGTAAGTACGTAGGCAACCAGTTATACACATTATGACATTTGAAGTTTGGAAGTGATGAAGATCGCTGGCATTCATCATACGAATAATCATTCAGACATCCCAGTATTATTATTATTCGAAACCATCATCATTCACGTCGTTTAGCCACGTTAGCCACTCGCACAGCGTGGCATGCGAGGCTGGAAGGAAATACGCGTTCGAATCACGCGCGCCCGAGAAAGACGTCGAGTTGAGCGTTTCGTGAGCGTCCGCCACACTTCGGCCGCGTCCGCCGCGGAATATTATCATGGCTGCCACATTAGTCGAGAGGCTTCGCCCGCCAGTAACGAGCGTATAGTGTGTGCGTAAATGTTCGAGTTGCGTTGCGACCGAAACGGATGAGACAAACATTTCCATCGGGCAGAAAAAGCGAGCGACGCTGCGGCGGGTGCATCGGGTGCGAGACGACACACAGGCCAGGGATTTACGACGGTTTAGTGCACCACACGAAGGAATTCCGCGGCTCGGATTTGGATGGGTGATGTACCACGCTCTCGACTCGATACAGCGCCTTTGGATCGGATCTACTGCACCACGTATGTAAGCTTCTGTGCCCAGCCGGAGGAGTGTTGTAGCAAGGTTTCCATCGTCAAACGGGGTGTGTGCGTGTGTGTGTGAATGCAATTGCTCGCCGAATTCGGTGTCCGCGTCTGCCGATCGCGAGGTTCGCAGGCTTCGTGAGGGTGCAAGGAGTTGGCCAAACGACGCGGTGGCGTTTGCTCTCGGCGCGATTGTTGTGCTGCTGCAAACAGCACGGGCATACGGGCGTGCTTGCATTGTATGAAACGCGTTTGACAAGCCAGCGACAACAAGAGCGCGCGGTGCTACCAACAGAAATACGCACGGTGCTGCACACGGTGGATGGTGGAATATGAGGCACACATACGCAGCCAACGCGGCCGCTGCAATGTCGCCGCTGGTGTTGTTTCAGCGCTGGAGCATTTAGAGAAGTTGGTTGCGTTTTCGCCGTCCGTTTGTCGCGTGCCGCGACGAATGTGTCGTGAGTGCGTGTGTGTGAACGAGGCGCACACAAACGCGGGGGGGCGCATTGTAGCCGCATTTGTAACGACGCTGTAAAGGGAGTTTATCACCATTGAAGCATTGCCAGCGGGCATCCAGCGATACCCCACGCAAGGAGGACCTATTACTTACGGCCGCATTGTAAGTAATC
The DNA here is from genome assembly GCA_030264555.1 of Aleochara sp. GC000083. Classification (NCBI taxonomy): domain Eukaryota; kingdom Metazoa; phylum Arthropoda; class Insecta; order Coleoptera; family Staphylinidae; genus Aleochara; species Aleochara sp. GC000083. The sequence goes on from JARJDZ010003401.1 coordinate 38,269, forward strand.
ACAGCCAAGGCAACAATCGTAAGTGTTCGGCACGACGCATTCGCTTGCATGCAAGTAGATTTGTTGACATCCCACCGAATCGCCAGACACGATTGAGGTTAAATCGATTGTGTGTGCAGATTCCTGTTTACCGGCATCTGCGGCCATTTTGTATTCTTTCTTGCGTTTCATGTTTCGCGTTTGTTCAATTTGGCAGCGTAACAAGTGACCAACTGTTTAAGCATTTCGTGTTGATCGGGCGGGCGGTGTCATGAATGTTTCAATTCGCGATGCGTTCGTGTTGTGCTGCTTGCGGTGAGCCGCCCGGATTGAATAATGCATTAATGTGGCGTTATTAATTGGTATTTATTTTAGCGCTTCGTCGAGTACGTGGTGTATAATTGCTCATACGCATCGAGGATCGTTTTGGCATTGCTGCCTTGGATGTTGATGTATCCGGAGTAAGGAAGGCTCTTTGTTCTATCTATATGCGTGGCATGCAATGCGAAGAAGGGGCGGAGATCGACGAGACGACGACTACTCATAAAACGTATACCTGCTCGTTGTCGTCATCATCATCGTCGTCGTCGTCGTCGTGGGTTTCCAAAGGAGCAAAACGATCGATCAATCCGTCCTCGTCGGACGTGTTGGAAGAGCGCGCGCGGCCGTCGTTTGCCCATCTTTCGGGCCGCACACACTAAATCTGCTGCTGCTGCCTGCCTGCTTGCTTGCCTTCCTCGCTTTTGCCTCCATGCACAACGACGACGACGACGCTTCTTGTGCCTCGTTGTTTGCCGCCCGGCAAGAAAGCGTAAACGTATACACTGGCTTGGCGTGCACATTCCCTCTCGTTCGAGGCACACAAACGCGCCGAGTCGAGTGTTGCTTGGAACGATCGTGTGCAACGAGGAATTTCCATTGCAGGCGGTTGTAAATGCTCTCATTGCCTTCTGTTCGTAGCACCGGGTGTATAATTCACTCCGTTGTTGCATCTGGTTCGTGCGTTCTGGCCTCCGAACCATGCATCGACGTGGTAAAACCGATCCTCGTTCATTTGAAGCATCGCCTCGATAATTGCAAGGCAACAGACTGATCGGTACCTGCGTTTTGATGATGTCGAAAGTCACAGAAGCAAGAGAATTCGACTACATTGCGAACAAAGCCCTGATAATTGTTTGGAAACATGAGCCGAAATTGAATGTAGCGGGGAGCAACATAACAATTACCTAAATATGCATTAGCATTAGCTGCATTCACGTATGACGTGGTGGAAAAAGCAGCGCACGAAATGGCCGGACAAGAAACGCAAGCATCCAAGACGAGGATGCGAACGTACTGAGCAACGACCGCTTCAAATTGTTTCCTCATTAATATTTATTGACTGCGATTACGCTCGCTAATAATTTAGTTTCATTGCCATCGTAAAAAGATAAACGGATTCGAGCACTCGTGCTTCGAGCTGCCAGCACACACGAATGTGTAAATCGAATTTGGCCAATGCGTTTTTGCTCATTTCGACTCACTCGATCCTCAATCGTGTGTGTTTTTCGCTATGCGTTCGCGAAACGCTGCACGCTGCATTTTTTGTTTGTTCACTCATATGTTTAGCTGCTTGAGCGCTTTGCTGCTTTTTGTTATTGCATGCCAAGCTGGTATAATTAGTACACAACATTAGATAAACTATTGCAGTTGATATAGATCGCATACTTGAAATTGTACGACTTTCAATGTCTAATGATGTTATCAAATTCTATAGCAATCTAGTTTATACAGTCCGGTCAACTTTTATTACTAAAATTTGTTCATAACATGTAGAAATGTTGTAGACATACTTTATGTACAATTTAGTACCAGTATCGCCTGATATGGCATTCTAACACTAGAGTCTTGTACTAAATTTTTGGCTGATTGTTGTAAACGCATGTGGCACTTGTCGAAAGTGAACTGCACTTTATGCATCAAATTCGGTGTGTTGACTCGGTTGGCCGGTTGTTGTTATTATGGGCGAGCGTTTGCGAAAAATACGCGACTATATCATCGCCATCATCAGAATGCCAAGAGCATCACTCGTTCGTTCGTGTGATGTGTGCGCTTTTTTCCGTGTTGGTCGATAATATAACTGTGTGAAGTTGGCTCTCTCTGGCGCGTTCGCCTCGCTTGTTGGCTTGAAAAATCGACAAACGGCGAGTTTACGACCGGGCCAGGCAAGGCAGCAGGCTATAGCAGTTCGCTGCAGGAAATTTACGTCCGCACGGATCGTTTGTTGAAATGTGACAAATGCGACCGTCGAAATGTGTTGCGGGTATAAATTGCTTTATGCCCACCAACGAAAACCCGAACGAAGCGAACAGAGAACCCAACCACAAAGGGATTTTAATCGCTTAATTGCAGCCAATGAAAGTACGGATTTGATAATCAAATCTATGTTTTAGGGTATTACAAATCGCGGAGATACTTGGAAATGAGATTGGGAAATGGACAACGAAAAACGATCAACAGCCATCAAGGAAATGCTGAAAATCCGCGATAGATAAAAACGACGCGGATTTGTATGGCCGAGTGTCAATTACACAAACGCGGGACGCGCGCGCGTGTAATCGCGGTCAATGATTGAGGGAATTGCAGCATGTGCGCCGCTGCAATTACAGCGTTTGTGCTGGCAATTATTTTTAATTGATTTAAGAATCGGCCGGCGCGTACACAAACGCGTTGTGAAGCGCGGCAAAACCCGTTTGGAGCGTCGTTGGATGGCGGCGGCAGCGGTTGCGACCGCGTCGACAAAGCAAACACGTTGGCGACGATGGCATGGAGGCGACGGTGGAGGCGGCGGGTCTGGCATGCGCAATCCACACCGTGCGCAAAAGTTATGGATGCTTCCTGCGGGAGCGGCGATCGGCGGGCGAAATGTAGGAAGCTCTTTCGCGCCCGCTTTCCGCCACTCGCTTGAGCGCGCTGCTGATAACGCCGCTATGCTCTCAACCAGCGCTATGAGAGAGAGTGTGTGGCTGGGCGGTACGCCCCGCTGGTAATCGATTATGTCCTCACTGTCGTTCGAATGCACAATATCATTTCGCATTATGGCCACGTTTTGATATACGATACGCGCGTCGCGTTCGCCGAACGCCTCGACAATGCGTTCGGCAAACAACGCACACGCTGCCGTCAAATCAACAACACATGTCGGAGAACAATAACGATGCCCAATTCGGGCTGGGGCCTCGCTGGAGGAGGTGGAGGAGGACGAAAAAAGAGGATCGAGCAAATAACACCAAATCGTACAAACACGACGCGAGTTGTTTTAATGAGAGCAAACTTATTTGCTCAACACTTTAGATATACTTGTCAAAATGATTACAGAGTTGGCACCAGGTGTTTGTTTTGGGAGATTGTATGATAACACGTTGGAAATTTTGCTCGTTTTGTTTGGAAATGCGATTTGCTAATTATAAGCGTACCAGACAGACGTTAATTCATCTTCTAATACCTATTTTCTCTTTGTTTTAGGTGAGTTTTCCTACCGTTCTGCCAACCATTTACCGTATTGTGTATGTGAGACCCGAGGGAATGTCATAGCAAAAGTAAGTGCACTTTGAGCAACGAACGTTTTACCAACGCATCGTGACGATTCATTTCGAACATACGAAAACGATCCTAGGAAACGGTTTTCATAACTTGAACGCGCATGTAAGTAAATCAATTAAAAGCGTCGTGTCGCTTTATTTTCGACAACTCTTTCATGCCTCTCTTCTTTTAGAAGTCTTTTTACTGCTCGCGCAGCTCAGAAGCATTGAAACTTTTTTCCGCTCACTTCGTTCGCGCATTAGTCCGACGAGGATGAGGCGCAATGATGGCCGCGTTCCTCGTTCGCGCCGCTCGCAGCCAAGCAATTCCGAAAGTGGTTGTAAAGTTGGTGTGCGCGGAGGCCAATTAGTTTGATGACAAGAACGATTACAGTTCGAACGAAGCCTCTCGTCGCTCGCCGTCTCTTTTGCGGTCCCATTGGCGCGATTGTGTCCGTCATTCGAGTGGAAGGAAGGCGCGTTGCTGGCACCCGATCCGTGCGCATAGAAACGGCCGAAGAACAGCCATGCGAGAGAGCCACCAAGTCGTCGCTTTCGTGTTCGACACGGCAAAACAACGCGCAACCCAAACGAACCCAAGTCGTCTCTGCATCGTATGGGTTCAAGAAAAGGATGCCATCACACGTCTTAAACGAGTTGGACGGCCGAATATGTCGAGCCTTCTTCTTCTTCTGCTTGTGTTATCGTCGGTTTGAGTGGAGCCGTGGCTTTTTTCTTCTTCTGCGTTGCGTTCCGTTTCGTCTGTAATTGCCTACGCTAAGCCATCTCATATTGTATGCCATTTGGGTATCGATTTGGGTGCTGGCAAGTGTTGGCTTGAGGAGGAGCATGGAAAAAGTTGGGAAAACATGGAAAGAAGTCTTGGGGGTCTTGGTAGACAGATTGCTGGAGGAATGGGGCGAGCACGAAGAGGAAGTTGAGAGAGTTGCACGCGAATTAATTGAATCGTTCGAGTGCACGCGTTCCAACTTTGTTGGCTGGTGTTTGTCTGCATACAACACTCAATTCCATGATGATATCCAATGAAATGCAATCATTTAGAAAAATTTAAGTTGCTTAATGCGCAGATCAGTTTGGATAGTTTTTGTTCTTGTTTTTAAACATGGATTTTCTCATCCAAGAACTTGGATTCACTGAATTTTTCAGAAATTGTTAGAAAACAATTCCCCTTTTTGAAGTTTTTCACATGAGTTAATGGATAAGACTTATCAGATCAAAATTATTCGTTTAGTTCAATTTGCCGTATCTTTATTATCGTTTTAAAGTAATAACCATTTTCAGTCAGTCTTTTGATAATTTTAGATCGCTTTGTTGATTAATGCAACCTTAATTGATCTACTGAACAGAATAGAACGTCCCAGTTCCGGTTCAATTAGCTTCACGCAATAATCTTCTACCAACTGAACAGATGTTAAACGTATAATAACATTTCAATAAGAATCTTGCTTCCGGAACCTTTTGGAACTCACCTTCAGGTAGAAACCCCACGATTACATCTCAAATAATCACAACATTGCCCTGATGAGATTCAAAAATTATACTTCAAAATTCAAAGCACCCGTTTTGATCGCACCCTATTTTTGGGGTGTTATAAAACCCATGAAAACTTATTCAACTCCTCTCAGACCCAAGCAAACACGACCCGACATTGATAAAGATGGAGAATACGTGCAGGGTCATAATAAAATGAATCGAGTTTTTGGAACGAACCATGAACCACTGGATCCATAAGAGCCGAGCCAAATATGATCTGGCAGCGTAGATTCTTTCTTGTTGAAGCGTATCCATCCCGGGAGCGCTCCGGAAATGTCTATTTTGTTGCCACATCCAGCGAGCGAGTGGGACGATCAAGCAAATAGAAAACGGAACGCCATGAAGTTGTGAAAGCGTTTCAGGCGTGCGTGCTCGCACCCCTTATAAATATCAAATAATCCGATACTCGATAGATTGCTATCATCAGGCTACCAATTTTCGATCAACAACTTTGAACCGTTGTGCTAACAAAAATTGAAGAGATGATTGTTGACTTGGTACAAACCAAATTTTCCGCATTTTTATAAATAGTCCATACACAACGGAAATCTCATGGTATTTCAAATTATCTTCTTGTATACATCATTATGAATCTTTGAGATACTCTAAAATGGTAATGGAATGAATGGAAATATTTGAATTATACAATCGAATAGGTTCGTTTATAATGAATGTTAATAGCTGATGTAACATCCCTACTTTTTGTTGGAATCAGTCAGTCATTTCATCGCATTTTCTTCATTGTTGTCGACGTTATAATGAAAGTGCTAATTCTGAGTTTACTCGTTCGTTGTGCACATATTTGGACAATTTATTATACATGTTAAAATACGAGTCATCAGATGTCTCATATTCTTCGTCAAACCATGTCATACGACATTTTTACCATACAATTCATTGTTAAATGCAGAAATTTTGAACCTGTTTTTCTCGGTGCACTGATTTTGAGTATTTTCTTTGTTTAAATCAACTTTTTGAACCCAGCACTAATGGCTTTATATAAATTTACCATTAATAAATCATAAGGTACAGCTTTGCTGAAGTTATAATAGATCCGAAATGCTGTCAGCTACCATTCGGCATCGCAAACTTTTACAGCCTGCAAGGAAATTCACACATTCGGAACGACACACGCACACGAACCCCAAGTTTCTTTCATGTGCCTCACACACGAATGTCATCTCTTCGTCGTCGCCATCGTCGTCGTCGTGGTATCCTTTACAGACGACTTGCTCCTGCTTGGCTGGCGCAAATATTTCCGCTGATATTCTCTCGTCTCGTCTTCTAAGCTTTCAGCCGTTCTTGGTCTTGTTTGGAGTCTCTCTCTTGCCTGCTTGCTGCGAACATAAACTACTTTAAAAGTCAATTCGTTGGCTCGACTCTCGAGGGTATTTTGTACGCCCAGCCAGCATCTCTTATATTTCTTCGCTCCTCGAGCTTCTCTCATGCTTGGTTTGTGCTTTTTTCACCAGTGTGTATTCGCTGCATATTTATTCGTCGCACATTTGTTCGAATTGCGCGCATTGGTGCATAATGACGATCGGAAGTTGTAAAAATGATGGCGTAGAAATTGCGGATTGCTTTATTGGCGATGACGATCAGAGGAGTGAGTGATTCGAATTTTGCCACATTTCGGATTCGAGCTTTAGCAAAGGCTAAATTTAGCTGCGTGTTGATGTGTGAATATTCAGCGTTTTATCGCATGTAAGATGATATTTGACCGTGCCGTAATGTAAACATCCGTTTGTTTAACATGCTAATTTGCTGATGCCGAACGAAAACGTTTTCAAACATATCAATTTTATTTTATTGTCGTGCTCTATTCGGTTTCTGTTTGCGGTTGTGTCTCAGGTATGGTTTGACTACTTTGAATTGGTTGTATGACCTTCCACAATATATTTGAGTCAACAATTATTCCGATGGAAAATAATTTACGGTTTATGTGTGGATAAATTCTGGCATTGAATTCCAGCTCCGGTTGCAATTTTATTATTAGGCCACTTCGCAAAGTAAAGAAAAGTTAATTAAATTGCTTAGCCTTAAGCAAAAACGCAATACTAAACGAAAATTCAATCAGTTCTGGTACGATAATATAATATTTATGATATTTGTTTACTGAAGTTTACTGAAGATTATGACTCTATTGTGAGTTCTGTTTACTTTTACACAATGGCAAAAATCATAAAATCTTATTGGCACTTATTCAAACAAGTATTGAATAATTTTACATTTGATTTTTGCTTTCCCAATTTTTTCTTGGATTAGGGAATTAAATTTTAGATCAAAGATGAATCACAATCATCAACGACATTATACAAAAAATTTTGAAATTTGAAATGATGGGGCATTAGATATAATTTAGGTACTTCCCATTATAAGCATAGTAAATAAATCTTAATACAGTTGGTTGTTGGCTTAATAATCTCAGAGTTTCCTCCGCGTGCGCAGAACTCCATGGAGATGCCTTATGTACACGGTTAATTAAGGTCATAAATCTTTCTGAGTGTAATTTCTCAATCCGCTATTTGTTCAATTCGTTGCCGACCGACTCAGTTCGCTGCTTGATGCATTATCTTCATCCTTATTTGCAATTTGAACTTCGCCCGAAAAAAAATCGCAATACTTGAATTTGGATACACTTTTAAAACAATTTGATAGTTTACCGAACGCGAGGATCTCTTTAATTGCGTCGATTATCTGCTCGGAAATCAAGCGATTACAACCAGCCGCTTGTTTGTTGCATGCAGCACACAATTCGCATGCGGGAGGCAATGCATTCGATTTAATTGACTCATCATGCTCGTCGGCAATTTCTTCTCGTCGTGTTTATTTTCATGCCGCCGCTTTTGCCTTCCGGGCACCATTAATAATATATCGTTGCGGAATTAGCAGTGCTCGACGATTAAGTAATCGTTCATCTATGAACGTTTGCACCAGTCAACGTTCACATGGCACATAATGAATGGGTTTAAATTAATTATTGGTTTAAATTAATTTGCCTCTCCAAAATATAGTATCGAATAATATGCGCGCATGAATGACACCTGCGACTTGTTAATTACGAATTCGGATTCGAGGACATGAAATGGTCCATGATTACATCGATTTGGTGCGGATTCCAGCGTGAAACCGTGAAGCAAAGTGGATTTTTAAGTCTACAACTGACGATAGATGAATGCCTGCTTGTTCAAGTTGTGATGAGGTTGCAGTAGACAGAACTGGTTCGGACGTTTTTATGGCTTGTTACCTGCCAACAAGATTGTATGGACGTGTATAACGAACATAAAGGAACCAAAAACTCGTCTTATAGGTGTTTTAGATAGGTTTTGCTCTTGAAGGTACCCAATGTAGCAAGTTCAGATATTTTTGAATCCCACACAGATTCGGGACCATGACCAATGTTATTTTTTTGTCAAAATACTATAAATGCCGTTTGAATCATCCAAATCGGTCCAATAGTTCCAAAGATATGAAAAATTTTGAAAACTCGAGTGATTTTAAGAATTTCATATCGTTTTTATCGCTACAAACTTTTTTTTCGAATTTTTTCTTCGAACACGATTTCTGTTCTCCCCATGACCAAAAGGGCATGAACCCATACATTTTTGGAAAGTACTCATCGAGACCTACAATTTGGTCCCAATTTTAGTTTATTTGGTCCAACGGTTCAAAAGTTATATGCAATTAAAGACGCGAAAAAAAGCGAAAATTTTGCATTTTTAGGACCCCATTTTTTAGGTTCGGGTATTTCTGAGTCCCGTACAGATTTGGGACCATGACCAATGTTATTTTTTCGTCAAAA
>JARJDZ010003406.1:0-12264 GCA_030264555.1 Aleochara sp. GC000083
AACGATCGAGCATTGTTATTTGGAATATGCATGAGTGTGGATGATACTCTTGCAAAAGTAGGTTTGGTCCTTAACTTCGCGGTAGATAAAACAAATATTTCCTTTCTATTATGGTCCCTTTCAAAATGATGATGCGTTCCAGGTAATTTCATTTATATTTGCTTTTTACAAGGGGTAACTCTAATTGGAAACGATTATTGATGAGGTATTTAAGTCATTCAAATGGTTCATTGAACACATTAGTTTCATAATTTATAATTTTATTCAAATTTATTTCCCTTGATTATAATGAGGTATTTACTCAGGATTGATATTCTCTTCAGTTTGGAAAATATATAGATAGAAAAATTAGTTTCGTGATAAAGAGCTTGAAACAATGTCTCAAATTAATTACAGAAGATTGAGACAGTTGTTAATCATTGGAATGTGTTCATCAAATGTTATCACTTCTTAGTTTTCAAAAACAGGAGTTTATTACATTAAAATTTTACCATCATCATTGAACATAATTTTATCAAATGTTAAAATTGAATTTAAGGGCAGGTGTTAATTTTCAAGAAAACATTCTGAAAAGTCCTTGAAGTTTTGGAAGACTAGAATTATTCTCAAAATATTAGTAAAATAAACATAATCTTAAGAACACTTTGTAATACGATAACAAAACAAAATATGCACTGATTTATAAGTTGCGTGTTTAACTCTGAAATTCTGTTCTGTTGTTATTAAAAACTAATGAATAATGTTTGTGTACTCTTCAGAAATAAGTGAATAAATGAAGATTGCAAGATAATTACATAAATGCCTCCATATTTATTTTGTACTTCTTTTTTACTTGAACTCTAGAAAGTTTAGCATCAGATATAAAACTCACGTTAACAATGAAATTCACGAAATAATTTACTATTTAATATTTGCTTTTTGATGAGTTTGCACAGAACAAAGATAACATTATATTATTTAACAAGTATTTCCCTAAACGACAATTAATTTATGCAAATATTATACATTGCAAAAATTATGCGCAAACTTTCTTTGGAGCATTTTTATGAAATAAAAGTAATCCCCGCTTCGGTGCCTTACATAAATGTGCCACTCAAGAAAACTGCCACGGCGTGGATGATGGAACAATGCCGAAGGAGGACTTTCAAGGACTCTGGTGTCACGCGCCTGGAATTTATCACAAGTGCACAAACATATAAGGAGCAAGTGATTCCCACGTTACAAGAATCAACTGAGCGCGAAGAACGTCGTTTGGCCATTTCCACCAAATGTTCATTTCATAATATGTACTTCATGTATGGTCCTTGAGCTGATTATGAATTTGAAGGACAAAAGTTTGCCTTGGAGTTGAACAATGGCAAAGTTCATGACACCTCGTCAAGTTTCCATCTCAGCAGCTTAAGACGAAAGATTTTAAACCATCAAAATTTCCATGTTCATCGATGACTTGAAAATCAATACGTTAATGTATAATATAACAATCGATCCAAGATGACTTATCTTTAGTTTAATTAGTATGATGGTAATAAACGGGTTTTAATTTTATAGGCTATTGTTAATTAACAAAGAAATGTTATTCCGATGTGTCATCTGGAATGTGATCACTAATGGAGTAAATGTCAACTGGTAAATTATTTGCCTCGGAGGAATTCGATGTGGGTGGACGAGATAAACGCAAACATACATTTGCGACTTTCCAAAGAAAACTAATTAAACGCCACAATCTAAATGTAACGCTCGCGATGAACTTTCCGGGCGTTCAATCAACAATTCGCCTCGCTCATTGTTCTTGTCAGTTTGCATCTCTGCTAATTCGAGCTGGCATCGCTTAAGCGGATGAGGAAAATTGTTTGCGATAAGAGATGCTAACAGGAAATTTATTAACAGTTACATTTTTATTCATCAGAATTTCTGCCATCGTTCTCCTTGATATTATTTGATGCAAATAAAAACGTAGAAGTGCAAGAAGCATCAAGTAGCAAGAAGATTGTATTTTACTCTGTAGTGCTTCGTTGATGATGTTGGGTAATTAATCAACTCAATTTTTCCTTTCAAATTAAACGTCGTAATTGTTTACTTCTTCACCGAGCATTTACGAAACGTCATGTTAAACTAATGACCGTAGATTAATGCAAACAACATCATAGTTAATTATTTGTTGTTGAAATATAAATAGATTTTCCTTTATACCAACACGATCTACTGGTATGGAACTTATTTGCATTTGTCATGCAATGCAGATTGCATGTTGCAGTAATTTTGTTTGCATGGATATATGATCATTCAATTGCGAAAATGGCAAACGTCATGATCAACTGAGTGCACTTTATATGAGTCATTTGCAAAAAATACTAATTCATCTTTCCATATATNAGCAAAAATAATATACTTTTGAATAAATATTTGCAAGTGACAATGTGTTAAATTACTCATTGTTTCAATTATTTAAAATTGCATTTATAAATTGGATAATATAAAATTAATGAAATTGAATTAATTATCTGAACCAAAACAATAGAATTGTAGGTATCATAAAATTTAACTTCATAGTTATTAAACTGATTCATAAATTATATGGCTTTTAACAAAAGTATTGATGCAGAAGGCAATATTTTACAGCAATATGGCTCATTAACTGTTAAAATTTTATTAGTTTGTTCTATGGCATAAAGAGACTTGAAATTAATTTTCATAATTAAAAGTTTGACGAAATTTGGTTACAAATTTATCATTGGTGTTGCAATTAATATTGGGAATAAAGCATTTTTCTTCTTTGAAGTTAATTTCAAGTTTATAATATATTGATGTATAGCGTATTATTGTATTAATATTGCACAATAATGGTTTAATTTCTCTAATAAAAATGCAAAATTAAACGCAAATTTTGGAAGAATATAATTTTTTTGCCGAAAATTATTTGACTATTACTACATGACTATAATTTTGAGATTGTGTTTTAGTGTACAGCTTAAATAACAAATTCAATGGTGAACATTTTTTCTTATAAAACTTGGATCAATTTTCATATCGAGATTTGAATGATTGAAACGTAATTTTGCAAATAAGAGCATATTTTTGCAAAGAACGTGATGAAACAGAATCTGGAAGATTACATACATTGCGGATTAATTACATAATCGATTACACATAAAGAGTTCTCATGAACGTGCCTAGATCATATGCAAATTTGAAGCGAATATTTAAACTTTAATTTCGCTACTCCAGCGCAATAATATTGTGATTATTCCATTCCTATTCGAAGTAGGAATACATTACGGGATTACAGCGAACTGTGCTATTTGAAATTGCAAATTTGCTTGCGTTTCGTTGATAGACAGAGAGTTCAAGGACTCTTTTGACTAATATGTGTGCAAGCTGGCAGCGCATGGAAACCAAATTTGATTTATTGACTGATACAAGGTGCTCGCTTGCGAGATTACATTCGGATCTGTGTGTTCGCTGTTATTTATTGGCCAAATCTATACCCAAAGGCCATTATAGCCCCATCTGTCTTATAAATATAGAACGCGAGGTGAAATTATGGCGCGGTGATAATTCCGCAGGTATTTCAGTGAGCAAAAACGAATCGCAAACTTAATTATACGACTAAGAACAATCGCATTGCATCACGTACGCGAATTTCTTCGTTTCCTTCATCACGAAAATATCTCATATTATTCCAAGTAAGTATTCCTAATATGCGCTTGGTATATTTTTCACGTCCGCTTGACAGATAATAATTCTTTCAATTCATTTGCTGTGCGCACGTACGATGTGCACCCATGAGTTTTTCCATCCGATGGAGCTCATATTCTGATCCTTCAGCACCAGGAGACACCAGCACGTTCGCACCGGGTTGGAAGACTTGTACACAAATAGGCATAGTGAGAAAAACCAACTGAGAGTTGATTTCGACGTCGATGAAGATCGGTAAAGGGGAAAAAGAAGTGCTAGACATTCACATTTTCACATCTCTGACTTTCGTCTGCCAAACGCTTTCTGCTTTCTGCTTTCCACTCGTGTGCCGCAACATAATAGCATTCGACAAAATGCAGTCACGAATATTCCTTCTTTTTCTACCTTTTCTTCCAGTGCAATCTCCAGGGCCAACGTGCAAAAACTATTCAGTGAAGTTACTCCATCGGTGTCTCTATTTGAATGCTTTCCATGGTCTTCTCCTAGAGGTTTCCATTTCAAAGAGAGTGAGTACTCACAATCAGGCAACGAATGACAGTTGGAAATAATTTCGTGAATGCTCCAGGCTAATTTATTCACATTGAAATTTCCCTCCATGAAATTTCCATTTCACTTCCAAAAAACGCTTCCCATGTTTTCGTGGGTTTGTTTCTTCAAGCAAGCATTTTAAGACTCGACATTCCACAATAAACTGTATCGCTTGGTATTCATTTTACACAAATTGCAAATAGTATCAAGCTCATAAAGTGAGGCCATCAACGTCCGTAAAGCAATGTAACTTCTCTGTATACACTTGTTATTTGCACATATTGGTGCAAGTCGCTCGCGTTCGCTACATTTGCCATGAACAACTTTATATCCTTGGCTCGCAAACGTCCAGGATCGCGCTTAATGATTTACCAACGTGGCAAATGCTGCTCGCTGAAGAAAGTGAAGAGGAACTCATTCCGAATGGCTGTAATCTACCAGTGCTAATTAAATAGCGTTCCCTTGACATAGAAAACATTTGCACTCCAAGTTGAAATGAAGCTTTCCGGCACTTTTCGAAGAAATGATTGGAATCTTAATTTTTTATGTGTAATTAAATATAATTCCCTTGTATAATTAAAGTTTGTTGAGATGAGAATACCAACATTGGTTCATTATGATTTTTCTTACAATTGCTATTTCACTTCTTTTAGATTTCTTAAATAAGATTGATAAAATTTCAAGATAAGCTAAAACATTGTGCTAAGATGTTTTTTTGTCAAATGGTCTGAATAATTTAAACGAATGTTCCCATTGGGACAAAAGTGGAGGGATAAATCACCAGGATTTCAGCAAAAGAAGGGAGCCATATTAATAGCCTCGAGCGTGTGAAAAATAATGTGAAAGAACAAAGAGGTCTTTTATTTCAGGGCGGAACTACAATGATTACTACTTGGAAATACCAAATAAAAGACACGAGAGTTGAAACAATGAAAGAACCGTTTTACCTGATAAAAATAAAAGGTGTTTCATGAATCTCAGAGTTCTATTGTCTTACTTTATGGCTTGAAGCTTCCGGTTTTTATAGAGGTAACTTTTGGATTTTCACAACCGAGTTTACTGCTTGAGATACTTAATTTAACCCCTCGTTAGTTCATGGTATTCATGGTTTAGCAAATAATAGCTTCAAATAAACAAAAATATTTATTGGTCAAACTTTCAAGGATAACGAATACTTTTGAATTTTAATAAATACATAAGTTGGAAATTTGAATCCGGTATAAATTCAGATTTCGGACAATGGAACAGAATAGAAGCTTATTTGGTTTGCAAAAATATCCCTTCGGATTCGCATGATTACATTCAGCTATCTTATTCGTCCTTCGTTCGCGCCGAATCGGGACGATTTGCTCAAATTTATGGTCGCCTTTGGCATTGCCAATGTCATGCCGAATGTAATAAAATAAGCGCAAAGGCCAGAAAGGTACTAATGCTACGTAATGTTGAACCCGGAAGTGAACGCCAGCTTTTCTAATACATACATGCCAGAAACGGATGAATCTATAAATAGTTTCCGGTAACGAGCGAAACGTTCAGTTCGTTCGATTGGTGTGAGATGAACTTGTTATTGAAAGCTACCTCTTTTGAATATTTGCATTATCCTTTATCCTTGATTTTCCGGCAACTTATCATTTACACTACATTTAAGATGGTTCTAACACCTTGAATTATTTCATTTAAAAGTTGTTAAAATATATTGCTGAATAAGCTGAAGAGAAATTATGTGGGATTAATAAGGTTTAATGATTTTTAGTTACCATTTGAATTTCAGTCTTAATGATATGCAAACGAATATTAAGGAGGAATGGTATCACTAATAATTGTTTGGATAAGGCGAAATGTTAAAGGACAAATTAAGGAAAATGTGCTTAAATATTGTTTTTATAATTTAGAAGTTGTTTTTAACATAATGGCTTAAAAAATTGAAGAAATAGGATTCTTATTTCTTTATAAATTTGGCTAATTAACTGCAGTACAAAAATTAACGATGGCTAAAAGTTGACCCTTAATTTTGTATACATCTACAATCTTCAAAACGATATTGTAATAACAGATTACGAAATTAATTAATTCTAAAAGCACCGAGATTCAACTTCTATAAAAAAGGATAAAAAGATTCTTCACGCTTTGTGGGAGATCTGCACACTTTCAGGGACGAAGGATTTTCCGCATGGCATAGATAAGAAAATCCATACAATGACATCTCCGCAGGAAAAAGGGAAGAAAAAGAAAACAGTGCTGATCCTTCAAAAGAATTTCATTTAGATGCCATTTTCAGATGTATCCATGCCAACCTCAAACCAACCATCACGATAATTTTATGATCCAACTTACAAACTATCAAATTTAGCTATCAAATAGAGGATATGTGTTGTTTAATTGCATCGAAATGTTTTAGGAGCAATTTGGGTATTTGCGTTGAAATGACATTTCAAAATTTCGCTTTGTCTGCGATGAAAAGGAGTGCTCCCTGGATAATTTACGTTCGAATAAAGTGCTCACAAGTGGAAATTACCTCCAGCGGATGGCGATACGCTCTTGATGAAAGGCAACATTCATTCGCATCGGACAAATACTAGAGGCGGATTTGTGTCTGGTTACAATTACCAGCCACCCAAAGTAAATACGAGAAGAGCTGAAATATCCGACAAGTGTTCTCGGTTCGCACACATCGAAAAGTTGCTCTTGCAAAGGTGAAGGGCATTGCAAGTCAATTTGAACATTTTATGTCTGCGCGAAAGCAGTAACACAGGAGTTAAACTGAAGGAGGTCTCAATTATTTTGATTATATGAAAATGTTATTGCTTCTTAAAACTGAAATTGTCAAAATTGACTTGTATTCACATTTACAGATTTTATTTGATTTTTTGCATTACTTTAGTATTTACTTTAAGGTTAGTCCATGATTAAGCCTAATAATTCACTTTCAAGAAGTTAATCCCAGTTAATTAGCAGGTGCTTTAGGACCTTAAGTTTTTGTGAGTTGAAAGGTAGAGTGGCATTAATCACCAGAAGGACCTAATTATGTAATTTGGAAAAAGGTAGACTAAACACTTCTTTAACCAAATTTTGTCGTTGATTATTATCTGTATAATAAATCATGTCATTCAATCAATATATCACAGAATATGAATCAAGTTTATGGAAGAATTTAAGTCCTTAAACTGAGTTTGCAAAATATTGTGATTTCTGCACTATTATTTTTAGTTAATTTTAATAAAATATTTAGTAGATGATATTTAGTTAGATTTTATTGAGGAATTTGATTTTAGGATACATGATTTAGGATAATGTCTCAATCCTGAACAAATATATGATTTCCTTTCCTGTTCTTGTTACGACTTCCTCCATGATTTATATTTTATCCTTGCCAATAATATATAATCGAAATCTATCCAGAAGATAGATAGGGATTTCATATAACATTACATTTATGGTTGACAATTACATTCAAAGATAAAAATATCGGAGGAACCAAAAAAATATATTTAGCCATCATCTGGTTGCTAATATTAAATAAGTTTTTATTCCGAAAACTATCCTAATATCGATATGATAAGACTTAAGAAAAGTAGCAACTTCTTTGACCTCACGTTATTAAAATTCCCTTTTTATTAAATTCTTCCTATGCTTTGACTTTTTGACTCAAAACATTCTTTGCAAATTTTTTAAATCAAATAAACACATAAAATTACATTTAAAGGATGTATACTTACAATGAAATGCAAAAAATAATTGTATTAAGACATTTGCAAAAAAATGAATAAAATAAAACATTTTGATGAATGGGGGATCCTTTAATTAAAATTTCAAGGCAAAAACCTAATGAATCCTAACTGGTTTGCAAAACAAGCTAGTATTTTGCCAAGAGGTGTCGAGATCAGAGTTAAAACCTTATCGAGTTCAAAGAGCCATCTCATCCTTATCTTGCAGCTTTTGTGGCGGTAACGGTCGAGTTTCAGCCGCCTCTTCGCATCATGGGGCGGCTGCGAAAGCATTTTGCACGCGTGTATTTAATGTCTTCTAGGCTGCTTGCTCTCTCCGTGGTTGAGCTTTGCGTTTCGCATCTGATACGGTTTCTTCGCGATGTCTATCTCGCTTTTCTGCAGAATCCTTCGTCGACGTTTCGCGGCGGGTTTAATATACATTATCTATAGAACCGAAACCAGGAGTTATTAAGTTTGTTGTTAATTTATCGTCGTAATTGTTTCCAAAAGGTTTTCTTGCCAACGTCCAAGCATTCATCTATATAGCTTCCGGAAAGTTTCCTCTTTGACTCCAAACTTGTAGTTGGTGCAATGTATTACCACTCGTGATTAGATATAACTTGATACAGGTCGATAAATGATGATTATTATATTGGTGAGGGTATGAAAGATTAATGATACTAAAGAGGATCTATTTTATATGATAATGGTGATTAGTGATTAGCTCTTTCTTTCACAATCATTTTCTATTTTTTCATTCTTGAAGTGTCTTAATTTGTTTCCAATAACTTTCTTTTATGGGCTTTTTTTAGATGGAATTTTCCTATGTTTTTCTTGTTCAAATACTATTCATTTCAATTTGAGATTTATCTTTAATTATTAGCTAATGGATATAAAAAAGTCACAACCTCATTATATTTTCTAAATCGAAATTATAAAGGACTTTGTATTGCAAAAAAAATTCAAAATCAATTTCTTCTTTTCCTACTTTTTTAATTGTTAAGTTTTCTTAGTTTTTCAGATAAGAATATCTCAGTAGATCACTTCATATTTTGGAAATTTCATCTACAAATGATTTTCTATCACTGAAAATTACTTTCTTCAACAAGTCTCTTCAATACCTATAATCAATTTCAAATTTTCTCTTATTGATTTGTCTCATCTACTTTTTCCATTCACTTTTCAAATCCATCCATAATTGAAATATAGCATGATAATGTTTACAATGGTATTGAATGAATTAATAATAATTCGTGTACTTGTAAACACTCAACAAGTAAAAAGGATTGGACTACTTTCTTTTTGGTATCATTTCAGCTACTGTTTAGTGGCACAATTTCAAAGCAATAACATTTCCCAAAATAGCAATAATAGGAGTCCGCTAGACATAAAAATAAAAATAAAGTATAATATCATATAATTTAAGTACTGAAAAAGGTCGGTTGAATTTATTTAAAGAATTTATTTTTCATGAGGAAATCACTTCTAAATTCCACGATCCACTTTTTCAAAACATAAACTAGTTATTATACAATTCCAATGCGAGTTGAATTGCAAATTTGTTCCCCAAAGAGTACAAAACCATCGGCATCTGCCATAAAAATATCATAATACGAACCCTTTCAATTCCATAGAGAGAAAGCATAAACCGTATAAATTCTTTAAATGGAACCAAATGAATATAAAAAATTGTTTGATGTGAAATGAATTCCACACATACCACATGAAATACATTCATATATAAACTAAATTATATTTTGGTATAAAAACGATGAACAATTCGTTTTAATCGACTTTTTTATCCTTTGATAACACAAGAATTCTTCAAGCAAGTGAAAATTTGGGTCGACTTTACGATCCAACATAAATCGAACATAAATTATAAATGTTTGTAAGATTCATTAATTTCTATTGATTTTACCAAAGAAATTTTGTAATTAAATCCCTTGTACCAGATTTTTTCCTGGGTAAATCCTTCAACTAAACAAAAGTTGGATATTTTTACCGTATCACAATGCAATATTCAAAAGGCTTGTACTTCTTTTGTTTAAGGCTCGAGCTGGTAAAGTGGGTGTAATGCTTGAAAGCCTCTTGAAATGCTTACCTATGAAAACACCCCGAGCCCTTCGAGCATAAAGCCGGCAGGATCGACGAAGAAAAGATACTAAATTGCTATCCCTTCCTGGCCGGAGTGCGTATTCACTGCTCCGCACTACATAAATTCACAATGTAAAGAAATTTGCTAACCGTGACAAAAGAGCACGAAAAAAATGTACAAGTTAAATGCATCCCTCGATGGTGAGCCGCAAGGAACGAATGGAAAAAAGACATTAGGATGAAAATTATCGCTCCGTCTAAAGCCACGAACACTTTTTGGGGGAGCGATGAGAACATCAAGGACAATGCAATAAATTACGGTAAATACAATTGTAAATTGCAATGGCAGAAACATGTGGAAGCGTTTTTTTTTGGCGAATTTGAGGGAATTACGTTTTCTTAGAATTTGGCGGAGACGAAATGATGATAAGGATAATAGAATGGACGATAAAGAGGATCAATCATTTTATTTTTTTTATGCTGAAAAAAAAAATGTATGCATATGTTATTTTTTCTATAGACCAGAAATAAATCATGGGATGATTTTTTAACATCCACTTGTTGAAAGTCTTTGAAAGAGTCTAAATTATTTCCAGCATGTAATTTTTATAATACAGATTAGTAGATAGATTATTTGTTTTCAATAATTTTCCTTTACATTTAAAAATGCATTTATTATTGGTTTGTAATTTTCGACATTATTAAAGGTGTTACGTTAGTTTTCATTAAAAAAAACTGAAAACTTGGAAAGATTAATTTTCAATTGATCTGTTTTTCAAAAAACAATGTTTTTTCTTCCAAGTATCTTAGAAATGCATTTAAGAAAAATTTCTCATTTTGAATATCATTAATGGCATTAAGATGTTTCTTACAATAGGAGACAAACTATTTTCTGAACTCATTGTTCATTTTTGGTGTTGTTTATTTTTCCTTGAGGTAAGTTTTAGAAATTAACAAAAAAATTCTTAAAACAAGTAACTTTCTAAAACTTTAAATTTTCATTTCACTTATTATTTCAAAATTAATAATCATGTCTAACTTCTATTTCATATAAAGATTTCTAACTTTATTCTTTCAAGTTTTCTGCTTGGTAGCCATCATGGGATTGCATTGAAGAGGAGATTATTCGAAATATAATGCAAAAAGTTACTTATAATAAGGCGGAAGTAAGGAATAAACAAAGAGAAGTAGCGCATTTTAATATAAAGCATCATTTATTGTTGTAGAAGAGCCCAACGTAATGAAAAAGGCTTTTAGGAAGCATACAGTTCCTGGAAGCGATACGGGAAAAATATTGAGGAGAAAACGAAAAGCGCGAGCAGCACGATTTGCTTGTAAAGTTTGCTCCTTCTTCGGCGAGTCCGTTTTTAAAACAGAAGATAGCAAGCAACGAAGAAACGCGAATTCTCCATTGTGCAACAGATGCATGCGACAACGTATTTCATTCCAAGTTATCTTATAAGTTTTGCATCTTCATGGCGAAAACTATTACAATTTATAGTTATATATTCGCATACACGTGTCGTCCAGCGGAAAAGTTGCCGGCGGACATTCTCAAAACCAAAAGGACATTTTCCACGCAAACTTTCGGCGCGAATTTGAATTCGACGTCACGTGTTAAATTAGTTTTGTTCAAACTTCAACTTAGGGAGCATTGACAAAGTAATTTCGCGATGCAATGCGGCTGTTTTCTTGTCGGTTAGTGACATCCGCATCATGAATTAATTAATAAATAAATGAGATTTTAAATTGAAGAAATAAATTGGCTCTGTTGGATGATAATATCTTTTTGTGACTCCCTGCGGAAGACAGTCCGAGATAACTCTGTGTTTTCATGAATTTTAACTAGCAGTTGGTTCCAGTTCTCAAAATTTTACTTCATAATGAATATTTCTAAAGTTTTTTTGTTTCGTAGTTGTATGAAATTTGCTGAAAATTTTAATATATCTTCACGACTTTTCTGTACTGAATTTCAATGAAAATGTTGCCGAAATGATGTGACCTATTTTATTATTATTATTTGATACCCTAAACATATGTATGTGGTGCAATCTAATGGATGTATAAAAGCCATAAAATAGAATTTAAATTACACCTCATACATTTGGAAAATTACGTGAATATATCAGGTGGTTGCGTTAGGGAAGCGCAAACACCAATAAACCTGTACACCCCATGTGGATTTACGAAGAAAATTGTATTTTAATTAAATCCTACGTGCACATTACCCAAATGA
>JARJDZ010003407.1:0-25570 GCA_030264555.1 Aleochara sp. GC000083
ATCTGCAAAGACTATAGTCTTGGTACTGATTTTCGGGCAATTTCGGACGTTGAAAATGTGCAAAGACTATAGTCTTGGTACTATTTTTCGGCCAATTTCGGACGTTGAAAATGTGCAAAGACTATAGTCTTGGTACTATTTTACGGGCAATTTCGTGCGTTGAAAATCTGCAAAGACTATAGTCTTGGTACTGATTTTCGGGCAATTTCGGACGTTGAAAATGTGCAAAGACTATAGTCTTGGTACTGATTTTCGGGCAATTTCGGACCTTGAAAATGTGCAAAGACTATAGTCTTGGTACTGATTTTCGAGCAATTTCGGACGTTGAAAATGTGCAAAGACTATAGTCTTGATACTGATTTTCGGGCAATTTCGGACGTTGAAAATGTGCAAAGACTATAGTCTTGGTACTGATTTTCGGGCAATTTTGTGCGTTGAAAATCTGTAAAGTTTAAGTCTTGGTACTGATTTTCGGGCAATTTTGTACTCTGAAAATAAGCAAAGACTAAGTCTTAGTACTGATTTTTGATCAAGTTTGTACGCAGTTAATATACATGACAAGTATAAGAGGAGCACAATGTGTGAACGATATAGTATAAAATTCGCAACAAAGCATTCATCTAACACAAAGTCATGTTAAAAGCATAAAATCAACCCTAAACAAACCGATTATACACGGAGGGAATAAAGTACCACTTAACTCCCTCGAAAACAGCGGGTAATAAAAACCAATTCTAAACGGACCTACTATACACGGAGGGAATAAAGTACTCTCTTTACTCCCTCCCAAACAGCGGGAGTAATATGTCATATTATTCCCTAGGGAGTAAAGGGTTAAAAACTTTGCTAAGTTCCCATAAAACCAAATTTGAGTGGACCGACTATACACAGGGAATAAAGTGTGACATTACTCCCGCCATTGTTTCGTTCTACCCCGAGCAGGAACATAACCAAAAAACAATCAAAGGATAAAGTTTAAAGTGAAAGAATACGAAGAAATAGATTATTAATTAAATATTAAGGAAAGCTAACTACAGAAAACAATTCTTTATAATTAAAGCACGTGTTTTTGTTAATTACAGCACATTAACAGTACCTTACAATTGCTGCAGGAGCCCACACAACTTGGGGATGCTTCCTAATATCGCTCACACCTTCATTATTTTAAAACAGGGAAAATAATACAATGTATTGATATAAATTATTAAAACAATACCTAAGAGACTGCTGCAGAAGCCCACAGTGCTTGGGGATCCTTTCCTAATGTCCTTCACACCATGAAGTTCACCATATTTGAAGAGCAGATTCAAACAAAAACAAGGGCAATTCTAAAACAAGGAAAATTATGACATACATACATAACATAATGTATTGATATAAATTATTAAGACAATACCTTAAAAGATTGCTACAGGACCCCATACCAGTGGATAATGTTATCCAAATATTGCCTGTGCTATAAACTTGTATCCATGTTCAGAGCAAATTCCATCAAAACATTGATGAGTCTAAAAACAGAAAATTTATAATGACTCTGTTTACATATAGAATTTATAGAAATAAAGTGTTAATACAATACCTTAAGAGACTGCTGCAATCCCCGGCGCCCTAAACTTGTACCCATGCTTAGAGTTGACTCCATCAAAATTTGTACGAGTCTAAAAACAAAAATTATAATGTCTTTGTTTACATCTGAATTTATAGAAATAAAGTGTTAATACAATACCTTAAGAGACTGCTGCAAGACCCACATCAATTGAAGATGCTATCAAAATATCACAGGCACCTTAAACTTGTACCCATGTTTAGAATTGACTCCATCAAATGTGGATGAGTCTAAAACCAGAAAAATTATAATGAGTTTGCTTATATCTAAGATTTATAGAAATAAAGTGTTTATGCAATACCTTAAGAGACTACTGAAAGACCCATATCAGTGGCTGATGCTATTCTAATATCCCCTGCACCTTAAACTTGTGTCCATGTTCAGAGTCGACTCCATCACAGATGAGCTAGAAACAGACTTTGTTTACATCTATAATTTATAGAAACAATAGTGTGTGTTTATATAATACCTTAAGAGACTGCTGGAGGACCCACACCAGTGGATGATGCTATCCAAAAGTCCCCTGTACCTTAAATGTGTACCCATGTTCAGACCAAACTCCACCAAAATGTGTATGAGTCTAAAAGTACAAAAATTATAATGACTTTGTTTACATTTGGAATTTATAGAAATAAAGTGTTAATACAATACCTTAAGAAACTGCTGCAAGACCCAAATCAGTTGAAAAATGTCCCCAGCGCCTTAAAGTTGTACCCATGTTTAGAGTTAACCCCATCAAAATGTGACTCTAGTCTAAAAACAGAACAATTATAATGAATTTGCTTACATCTAGGATTTATACAAATAAAGTGTTTATACAATACCATATGAGACTGCTGTAGTCGCTCACACTAGCAGATGATGCTATCCAAATTTCAAATGCCCCTTAAACTTGTGCTAATGTCCAGAGCTGACTCTAAATATGGAAGAGTCTGAAAAGAGGAAAAATATTATGAGATTGTTTAGATCTTGAAATTATTATAATAAAATGTTTATACAATACCATATGAGACAGCTTTGGATGCCCCTGGTCCCTTAAACTAGTGACATGTTCAGAGATGACTCCATCAAAATGTGGAAGAGTCTAGAACAGAAAAAAATATGATGAGATTGGTTACATCTTGAAATTATGAAATTATATATTTATACAATACCATATGAGTCTGCTGTAATGTCCCATGTTTGAGCCCATGTTCAGAACTGACTCCTCCTGACTCCTGCATAAAAAATATAATGAAAATGTGTATAGATAGAAATTATTGAAATAAAATGTTTATACAATACCATATAACACTGCTGTAAATGTCCTCACCAGTGGATGATCATACCCAGATGTCCCATGTATAAGCCCATGTTCAGAACTGACTCCTGCAACATTCAGAAGAGTCCAAAAACATAAAAAATATAATGAGAATGTGTATAGCTAGAAATTATTGAAATAAAATGTTGGATGATGTAATACAACTATCCCCTGCTCATTAAACTTGTACCAATGTTCAAAACTGACTTTATCAAAATGTACATGATTCTGAAAACAGAAAAATATATGATACAATTATTTACATCTTGAAATTATTATACATAAAATGTTTATACAATACCATAAGAGACTACTTGATGTGTCCACATCTCTGGATGATGTTATCCACATGTTTCCTGCCCCTTAAACTACTGCCCATGCTCAGGCCTGACTACATCTAAATGTGGAAGAGTCCAACAACACAAAAAATGATATGAAATTGCTTACAACTCAAAAAGATTGAAATTAAGTGTTTATATAGTATTCCCAGTTTTAAGGCCCCCTTATTGTGAAAAATCACTCAAATCTCACAATGGTCTACTAATAATAAATTTTCATATATCATAAATAGTGCCAAATACACAGATGAGACTGTGGTACACATGATCCTGCAATTATTCACCATTGGTCTTCTATACCTTATCTGCATTACAATTTTAGAAAAAAAGAACAGCTCAATGCATTGTAATTCACTACATACACAAAGATAGATTCAAAAATAATAAAAAAGAACCAGTACTTGTTTATCAATCGTTTTTGCAATAATTAATTGTTTATACATTACCATAAGCACACACTGTTGCAAGCCTTCTGTCATGTCCATTGCTGCAGAGTTCTTTCAACAGTTATAATAGGTCCTAACCACAGAGATCTTATTATATTACATTATATAAGTCTGTGGTCCTAACTGAAGTATGAATGACTGCTTTAGGATTTTGGTCTATAAGCTGATCCCACTTATTTTTTGCATTGAAACCGGAGGCAATGCTATCATTTGAATTTTTCCTACATGCATACAATTATCAGAGACACACTTTGTTTCTGCTAATATTGTCTCCTCCATACATTCTTTCATCTATGATCTCTTCAAATATCTGTACGGATTGGAACTAGAGCAAGAAGAGTCATGCAGAGACATGACATGAGCAGAGACATGAGTGATGTTTTTATAATCACTGCTTCTCACAAAAACGAAAAAATCGTGGAGGGAGAATGTCTGGAGAGAGCGCTAACTCGAAAAAGTGTCTATTTACATAAGGGTCATAAAAGGTTCTTCGTGGTCGCTCAGTCAGTGGCGTCGGAGTAGTGTGCTAAAATCTCAAAATGACAGTAAATGACAGAAAAAGACCTCTAAACCTGCTTTGAAGGCCAAACGAAAAATTTACATGGCAAGAATAGGTAGCGCTACCTCCAGACCTACTCCCTCCACGGAAAAAATAAAATAAAAATAAACCATTTTGAAGGTCATGTAAAGTTCACGCTCTCACCGTGAAGGGAGTAATTTGTGACATTACTCCCTCCACGGCTCCCACGGACGCGTCTCTCTGTCAAAATTAACATAACCTATTATTAACTATGTAGTTTGATTGTGGATTGATCGGTGACGTTAAAATTGTAAATTGAGGTATCTTCAGCCTATGCACTGGATTTATTGTAATTCAAAATGGTTGTATTAACATCGTTTGTAATGCCAGACACGCCCGTGCATTTAGAACAACGCGGTATCAAAGTTATTTTAGATAAGAAAGAAATTGGAATTGGAACTTTATTTATAAGTGAACGGTAAATGTTAAGAACTATATTTAAGAGCATTATTACTATTGTTTCCCTGATTTTCCAGAACCTTGGGTTGGAAAGATGGCGACATTGGATTTTCTTTATCATATCCTAACATTTCACTACATGCAGTTTCAAACGATCCAACTGTTTACCCTCAAGAATGCATCTATGTCATGATTGACACTCATGTACAAATCCCAGGTAATTTAAAATATTGATGATCCATTAGGAGCACAGCTATATTTGTGAGAATTACAGGTTTTAATTATGAAGAACCCATTAATGAAAGTGGCAGTGATGTTGAATCTGAAGCAGATATTTCTGAACTTATCTTGGTGCCAGAAGATGGAACTGTTGTACAAATAATGTATGATGCACTTAAAGAATGTCAGGTAAAATGATGCATTAAATTCTTCATTACATCTAAAACAAATACATATATTTTTAAAATTCTGCCAATTAATGGCATTAATTAAAGTAATTTCATTTACTGTAGGCATTAAATCCAGATCCAAGTGATATGGATGAAGAGGAGGACATTTATGAAGATGCTGATGATGAATTAATATCCAATGATTCTGGAGCAGGCGGCGATCAAGGTAACTGCTTATATGAACAAGAATAAAATATGTTAATGAATGTTTTACAGGCATGGAAGATATGGTCAATAATTTAAATTTAAATTCAATAAATGTAAACTATGATTATAGTAATGGAGACCACAATGATGAAATTTTTGAAGATGCTGATTAAGATAAATTTTGGTAATCACATATTTTGATAATTGTATAAAATAACAGTGGCTGCACATATTTTTTATATGTATTTTTAGTTCAATAAATTTCATTTTATCGCATATTTTGTAGCTGGATATCAAAATGGGAAATGTAGAAAAACTTAATAAATTGAAAAAAAAATTATATTAAAACTAGTTATAAATTGTAGGTGAACTTTGATCAGTCAAACAAAATAATTGTTATGAAGATGAAATAGAAATTGAACTGAACAAGGTGTTAACGTACCCTCTTCCCAAATATTAAGTCCGCATCTGGAGCTCCTTTGGGATGCTGATATTTCTTCCTTTCACGATTCAAGTTTTGTGTCACAGGCGGTCTACTTTGCTGCTGCATCATTTCCTGGTAGTCCTCTTCCTCAAATCGTTCGGTAATGTTTAACGTTAATCGTTTCACTTTTTGTTTCTCTTCTTTTTGAGCGAGTTCCTGGTCACGTAAATTCTGAGCTAGCTCAGAATTGACATCGGCTTGGAAAGTTTTATACTGTTGCTTGTTGCCCTTTCGCACCATCAGAACAAATCCCATTGTACTGGTATCTTTCTCCTCAGTCTCCTATAAGAAAAAAACATGCAACTTATGAACACCTTTTACCCTTGGTAAATTCTTACCTGTAATTGATCGTATGTTTTCTTATTGGATTTGAGCACCATTGGAACCGAAATATCGACCGACGTCTTAACAGTTTCGCGCATTCTCTCTTGGATATTTTCTGACACCATTTTATCCAATGCATTCAAGAAATCATCGTCTTCAGGACACTCCACACGCTTCGGCCCACTCGGTATCGCTTCCGTTTCGCTAACGTCGTCATCAGCATCAGCTTCACTCATTTGCTCCATGGGTTCAGCTTCATCATCCGATCCTTGCGTGTGATCCTGGGTTTCGTCCTCAGTTGCAGTATCATCCGTTATGGGATTCGTGACGCAATCGGAGGCTTCATCGTCAACAAGTTCCTCATTATCGGTTTCTTGAATTGCTTCAAGGCCATCTTCCTTATTGTCCAAATGCTCAGTAGTTAGCTTTTCTGGATGATTTACAAAATAGGAATTAGAATATTTAATCTACTAAAATGTAATTTGAACCTTACCAATATCTAAAGCCTTCTTTATTTTCTCAATTTCATTCTGAGCTTCTTCGTAATCCTTCACAAGCGTCAATTTTGGGCGTAATTGGTGTAAAGTATCTCTGAAAAGGTGTTCCATCGGAGGAGGAAACGCCTCACCCCAAAGAGTACGTTTGAACCAATAGTAAGCTTGGAAAAAGACTAAGAAATAGTCGAGTTTGCGCTTACTCGCACCGCTACTAAAGTACATTCCTGAAAAGCCAAATTTTAAAATTTGGATAATGCGAAATTGATTTGTTATCTACCGCATGTTTCCATAAGTACGCATGCTAAACGAATCCTAAACAAATGCGTTGGTGGATCCAACGGAGACGGATTCTCAGAATCCATGCTAACACCAAAACTTATCAAGGAATAGAGCACTTTAAATATATCAGCGCTTTCTACCATCCGATAATTGTACAGCTCTCCTAAATACTTGACTTGCGCAACACGTCGTTGATTAAATTTGGGCGAATTGACCTCCATCCCTAAACGAATATCCTCCAAAACTCCGTCAACTACCTTGGTGCCCACCTCCTCTTGATAGGACACTAAACCTGCGAGTAAATTGGCCAGCCATCTACAAGAATTCAACGTAATTGCATATTTGTTACAATAAATAGCATACTAACTTGATATTTAAATATTTCATATTATGCGCGCCAGTTAAACACTTAACGGCATACGCAGCAATCTCACTATCATGCCAATTCAATTTCCTCATCAACCTCAATACTTTGTCAGTGTTATTCTTCTGCAAATCTTGATACAGCAACTTCCTGATAAATTGATACATTGGTGGTCGTTCCTTTTTAGCGACCGCGACGCTTTCCGGTGGATTGACATAATAATACGCATTTTCTATCTGAGTAACGTATCTAGAATCTAGTGCCATAACGGCTTTCTTCCGCATCATTTGCTCCAAGTAAACATTGGTGCGTTGATGCGACTCCGGGTGGCTGAACAAGTAATGTCCACATACTTCAAGCAAGTTGCAGGCCATCTCAATGTGATGATGCGAAAAATCATGCAGAAGTACCTTCAAGCAATAAAGCGCCTCGATTTTCGAATACAAATTAAATTTGACTAGTTCGCCAATGTAGCGAACCACCTTGATTTTCGATTCGATATTAATCTGATCCTTCTTGCGCACATGATACTTGAAATCTTGTCGTAACATTGAGCATAATTCATTGCTTATTTCAGGCAGCGCTGGATACAAAATGGCTACAAAGCGTCCATAAAACGGCAGCAAATCAAGACGTGTTCGATTCACGCCAAATAAAGTCCGGACGAGTTTTCGGCGATTGTGTTTGGTATTTAGAGTGACCAGAAAATCAATGGCTGCATTGTCAATAAGTTCGCGGTTGACGCAATTTGGTAAATTGTTTAAGAACGCTTCCAAAACGATTTTATTGCTCACTGTTATTGCGCTGGTTTCCTCCACTTCCTCCTCGACAACCGGTTGCTCCTCCAGTTTTCCATCATCTTCAACTTCTTCATTGGGTAGTTCTGAGTCAAGTACTTCTTCAGTTACCTCCGATTGCACCTCCGGTTTTGGAGGCACTGCCTTCAACATTGATGTGGGTAAAAATGCTTGCAACTCTAATAATTCACAGTAAAATTTCTGGGTTTCTGAGTCGCCCCATATATTTTCACGCATCGCTTGCAAATTATTCTCATCCAACGGGATACCAGCTCCAGTTACCACCATGCTCTACAAACAACCTATTATAGCTAAATTTATTAATATCATGTGCAATTACCTCTTCTTCTTTCACAATATTATTGACTTTCAACTCTGGCATATCTTCATCCAAAATTTCTGCAAAACTTTGGGTTGCTGCATGTAATTTATCATAAGAAATTCTCAATGATTCCAGTTTTTCCTTCCTATCTTGGCTTAATTCACCCTTTGTTTGCATAATTCTATGATTTTGCTTCTCAAATTCTTGCATTTCATTATGATCCCTAACCAAATGCTTACAAAGGGAAGAATAGTAGTCTTTGAGTAAACTTTTGACTTTATTTTGCTGTTCTGGCAATAAAAATCCAGATCGTATCAGAGGTTTTTTATACTTCTCAGAGAACTCTCTCATTTTTCTTGGCACCAAACCAGCATAATCATCTCCACAGTGCTTACAAAAACTAAGAATTATGGAGACATTGAAGTGTTCCTCTTTGTCCATATTAATAAGAGTTGTGAGCACAGTTCCAAGCAGAGTAAATGCAGTTTTGTTATTAAAAATGCTCACACTGACAAGGTCAGCATAAAATCTCAAGTCCACTCTGAGTTTTGAAGGATTGGCAATTTTCTCTCCAACTTTGAAAGACAAATTTTTCTGCCAATTTTCAAATAAATGCTGTGAAAAGTCAGCATATGTTTGATGCAGGATGCAGCACATTTTTATTGCTGCTGCCACATCAGTCATTTTCAACTTACAGTCAACAATTGCAGCTGCAATTTCTGAAATATACTTCGATAAATTCAATGTAGACATATCTTTCAAGTAGGTTTCAATTTGTGTAGATGTAAAGTTCTTGATTTTCTTGACGAAGGTTGTATTCTTTTTGAGGCTTGAATCCAACTTGGAAAAATACGATTCGTTTGGTCTACTATTTGGTGCATTTTGATTAACATTTCGTGTTTCAGCTTTCGAGGTTATACGTTCTTGAACTTCTTGTAAGTACGTATCAAGCATTCTTTGCTCCTCCTCTTCTTCGGCATTGTTAATTGAAAGTTCTTGCGTAGGTAATGATCCATCTTTTTGCTCTGTGATTGTCATCGTACTGTTATTAATAAATTTTACTTTAACAATTGCTGATTACAACTTTCAATAATTTCCCATTTTTGTTTGACTTTGACAATTTAACCTTTTTGTTGTTTCCGAAACAATGTGCTAGAGGGCACCTTATTCATCAAAACATAAAGTCACATTCCCGGAATACCTTGTAATACGGGCCTGCACGGGCTTAACATTTGGAAAATGCAGTAAACATATAACAAATTTGCTGCCTCCTAGTCTCAGAAGATCCAATTATAATTATGCGAAGCATATTAATTTATGTACTCCGCGCCGCGCGAGATCCTTCAATTTTTGTTTTGCACAGTACGGGAAAACAACTGTAGATTCCTTCAACTAGTGGTACGGGAAAGTACATTGATCTCGCTGACTCTAATTTTTGGTGGGGTTAAGATGCTGTCATGGCGTCTTCATTTAAAGAAGCAAATTGAGGGTGGTTTACTGTTGGTTCTTTTGACGCCTTAATTATCTTCTTAAATTCATTTAATTTCGGTGAGGTCGACGTAAAATTGATCCATTTCTGCATTGAAACTGAGTGTAACTACGACTGCCACTTAAAAATGGGAAAGCGTAAAAATCAAGGTCTGACCGATTCGGAATCGAGTAACGATTCAAATAGCGACATCGATGATAGCGTAAGTGTTAATGAGTATTGAAGAATGATATTTGCCCCATTAAATGCTTTATTGAAATAAATTAACTTAATCTTGGTACTGGATAAAATGTATTGATTAAGTCAAAAGCATCAAACAGGATATTGATCACGTGAAAATGTACCAAGATAAAGCCTTTTATTGACTTTAATGCACAATTTACAAGATATTATTAAATAATTTCTCAATTAGACGACGTAATTAACCACGTTTCCTTGCAAAGTTACTTTACGTTGATAACATAAACATAACCTCACTTTCGCAAGGCTTCATTTGTTTACGCTGCATTTGTTCACATAATATTAAATTGATGGATTGAAGTATGCCTTGAATTGAAAATGACATTAAGTGTCAGTTAGTGAAAAATGCTTTGCATTGAAATTTTTAATATCATGCAGCTCCTACCCATATTACAATCGCATTTGCGTTTTAAAAACAACGGCGAGGCGAATGTTTGTAAGATTTTATTATTATTATCTGGTACATAATGGCACCCAAGGTATGCTCATCTAAAATCATTCTTTATTTTATACAATTTTAATCTGCAGGAGTTCCTGAGCTTGGCCAAAAAGAAGAACAAGAAAAAACGCTCACCAGCAGGCAGTGATGATGGAAACAGCTCAGATTCAGATTCTGATAATGGCAAACAGAAACCTAAGAAGGCGAAAGCTCAACGAAGCCGTTCATTATCCTCCGGTTCAGAGAAGGAATCATCCCAACCGGTTGCTGCTTCGCAGTCCCAGAATTCCGAACCTGAGGAGGGCGAAGTATCGGACTCGTCTGATTCTTCCGAGGAGGAGGAAGAATTCAACGATGGCTACGATGACCAACTTATGGGCGATGAAGAGGATCGAGCACGTTTGGCCAGCCTCACCGAGAAGGAACGTGAGACCGAAATCTTCAAGCGAATTGAGCAGCGCGAGCTCATGAAGCACAGGTAAATCCGTCATCGTTTGACATCCAAGCGGGCTTAAAACATTTCGCGCTTTTATGAATTGAATTTGATTGACATGAATATTTACTAGCCGGGACGTCTTCTTCACTTGTCATTTTTAGCGTAGAATAGAGTTAGTGTATAGTTTTAGTTAACTTGAAGAATTATTTATTTAGATTCGAGATTGAGAAGAAGTTGCGGCAGGCAAAGAAGGCCGAACGCGCCAAAGAGAAGCCACGCGAGAAGTATTCGAAGGACCGTGGCGACAGGGATATTAGCAAATCGCTGCAGACTGACTTCAGCTCCATCGACCACAAAGAGCGCAGCAAGGAGCGCAAGAAGAACATCGAAGAGAATCGAGGCAAAGTCGATAAGCGCGTCAATGCGATGGCCGAATTGAAGGCGCGCCGCGAGGGCAAGCAACGCAGGGAGGAAGTGGAGGCTGCAAAGCGGGAGGAGCAACGCAAGAAGGACGAGGAGGAAGCCAACCTGTTGTCAAAGAAGAACGATGTCAAGCTAAAAGCATCTGACATTTATTCGGATGACAGTGAAAGTGACGGCGGAGATGACAAAGAAGCGACGACGACGCAAACGCAACCGAGAAGCGCTTCTCGCAGTTCAAGCAGCTCAAGCTCCAGCGACCAAGAGCAAAACGACGAACGAACCAAACCGAAATATATTCCCACTAGAGTAGACTTAAATTCGATCCGACTATCAAGACACAAGCTAGAGAAACTCGTTCATTTGCCCTTCTTCGATCGCGTCGTCAAAGGATGTTTTATACGGATAGGAATTGGCCAACACAACAATATACCAGTTTATCGTGCTGCTGAAATCACCGGTGTTTATGAAACTGCCAAAGTTTATAACTTGGGTAACACTAGGACGAATAAAGTGAGTACAAACCGCAACTTGGTAGAGACACATTTTTATGCGATATTTGAAGGGATGTAAAGTAAGGCATGGAAAGGGAGAACGCGTGTTTCGTTTGGAATACGTTTCCAATCAGGAATTCACCGAATCTGAGTTCCAAAAATGGATTGAAGCCTCCAGCGCTGCAGACACACCAATGCCAACCAAGGAGGATATCACACAAAAGCAAGCCGATATTAAAGAGGCCTTAAATTATGAATACAACGAGAAGGACGTCGACAGAATTGTAAGCACTTTGTTTTTGTTTCCAAGAATATATGTAAAGATATTTGATGCATTTTTCAGCTCAAAGAGAAGGATAGGTTTCAACAAAGGACATACAATTACGCGATGAAGAAAACTCAGTTGATGAAGGAACGCGATTCGGCTTTGAGTCGCGGTGATGAAGAGACTGCACGCGAGTACAATCAAAAAATCGCCGATTTGGAGGAACGCGCATCGGAATTGGACAAAATGCGCACCAGTTCAATTTCCAGTATTTCGTACATAAACGACCGAAATCGAAAGCGCAACGTTGAAGAAGCCGAAAAGGCAATCATGGAGGAAGTGCGAGCGAGTAAAGGGAAGAAGATCGATGATCCGTTCACGAGGCGATCGACCAAGCCACGCATGAATTTCAAGGCAGCTCCCGAGGAAGCTCAGTCACTGGAACCAGTTGTTATTGAAACGCCAGTTGAGAAAATATCCGAAAAGGAAAAGGAGAAGCCTCCAGCACAAATAACTCAAGATGATCTCTTTTCGGCGCATGACTTTGATATTAAAATTGATTTGGAACTTCCACTACCTCGTAAGTTTCCATTTCTCACATCTTAATTCAACATACTAATTTACTTTCTTTTTTTTTTTTCTACTTTAGCACAAGCCGTCAGTGTCACTGCAAATACGACCACTACAAATAACGTGAACGGTCCAAAGCGAAGTTTGAATTTGCAGGATTACAAAAAGAAACGTGGCTTAATTTAGTATTCTTTCATATTAAGTAATTATTATTTAATATCGTGTTTTATTTCGATAAGTGCTTGTAATGGAAGGTATACTTACTAGATAATTTTGGGTAAAAGTTAACTGAAGCAGTTCTTTTACATAATTACGTCAGAACGATGTAAAACTATACGTATGTAGTAAGTGACAATTTTGGATTGAAGATATTATGTTGCGGAATGCCATTTGCAGCATTCCTAATTGTACATAAGTATGATTGGACATCTATGTATTCAGTATATCTCTTGACTTGTATATCACTATTGAAAAATAGGCAAATTACTGTTAAACATTGCGATTTAACAGTTCGTGTAATTGTAACTGCAAGAAGACACTTTGAAGCAAATAAAATTGTTGAACATTATGTTTCAAACCAACACAAGTGTTTTCCCAGTGAATATTTGTAATTCCAAAATACGGATTGTGAAAACAACATTTTGTAAAATTAATTTATTTAAATTCTAACAGTAATACAATTTAAAGATGATACAACGCAATGTAACATTTTCAAATCAAACAACATGAACGATTCTAATTTAAACAAAATAACATATTCAAATGAATGGGTAGATAAACAATGGTAAAACAAATGTCGTTTTTGAAATGTACGAACTTATTTTATGAATGGAAAATTGTTATTCAAATACGCAGAAACGACATGCACGGCTTCCCTTGAATTATTAGATAATGATAAATAACTCTCAAATAACGCCAACTCCGCTAATTTTAAATAGTTTTGCCTATCAGTGCAAAATCCCACAACTTGGGAAATTTTGGTTTTCAGCATTTTTATAACGGAGCCTAGATTTTCCAAATTTAGTCTTGGTATGACGGGAGGCGTAGTGAGCGCAATTAATAATTGATAATTTACATTAACTGGATATGGAGAAAATAGATACATAACAGCTGCTTTGACTTCCATTTGTTGCGGGTGATTTAAAATGTATCTGCCTGTACTAAGTATATCCAAGTAATTGCGAACCATATCGACATGTTTCATACCCTCAAGGAACTCATATTTGACAAAGAGTAATCCATGTAATTTCCTCAACAGATTCGACTTAACTTTATCACCGCCAAAAATTTCGTTATACAATTGCTTGCAATCAAATAGGTAGTAATCAAGGGCCACATTATTGAGAAGTTCACTCAAGTCCCGACGCATTTCTAAAGGTCTAGTGGAAAATGGCATTTCTAGAATTTGAAAATAGGTATTTATTCTTTTAATCGCATCCGACTTTTGCTTTCCGCTACAGTGAAGTATCAGTTTACATTCTTCACGCACCACATCGAATGATAAATTTGATGTGAAATTAGTAAAAAATTCACTGCCTTCATAAGTATCAAATAGATGAGTCATTTGGTCGGGGCTCAATTTGACTTCTGTAGAATTAGTTGATCTCTCGTCCAAACTGTACAAGTTTTTGGCAAGTTCCGCTGTTACTTTTCTAACGAAATCCGTATAAAGTTGAGATTTTCGAATCTTTTTAAAGAAATCCAATATGCGTGTTATTTGTTGATCGTACCATTGCTGACACATTATAACATTTGAAAGGGTTTTCTTGTATCTCTTCATTTGGGCAATTAATCTTCCCTGATTATTGGTATTATGCAGTCCAAACATAATGATATTTAAATTTTCCAATTCTCCTCGATCGAACATTCCGGGTATATCATTATCCTTCGACAAATCATCAACCCGATTCAAAAACTTATTGATGCGGTTGACTTGAGTAAATGCAGGCACTAAATAAGCGCATGTTATACCGCGCAATGATTTACTAGCGCCAGAAATTCCTTCTGACGAACCTTCTATTTTCAGTTGATTATTTGCTGTGTTCCAATTAATGTTAAACTTCTCGGCCAACTTTTCCATAAATGGATGCTGCGGATACTTAGCAAGTTCGTCAATTAGAGACTTCTGAACTTTGTATACTTTGCAAGCTTTACTACTTCCTTTCGATTTCGGCGATTTTGCCGGTTGCTTATTTTTCGAGTTGGTTTGCTCAACTATGGTAGCAATTAAAGTTGGAATTTTGAATTGAATACTCATAACATTCAAAATATCACCATGTAAACACAGACTACACGTCGTTGGCGAAAATTCAAACTTGTACGAGACCTTCCGAGATTCCATTATTGGCTTTATAACACGCACACCTTCTTCGGAACTTAATATATTTAATTCTTTGCGGGGAAGAACAATTCTTCTATAATTCAATGTGGGATTACTAACAAGTTCATTGAACATGCCGCATATTTTTTCATAATGATCAGGCAGATCTTTGAATTTGATGAAGTACTGACCATTTTCGCATGACAGTGAAGCATCTTTTTCCACCTCCTTTAAAAACGACATACCTTTTGGTGACTGAAGCAAGTGATAAACTTGTTTAGTAATATCCAATTTAATATCAGCTTGTCTCGATTTCTCTTGGTTGTCAGAGTCCTTCCTTTTATGCCGATGCATGTTGTAAACATCTAAATATTTGGCGACGTAAGGTTTACTGGGAATATGCGTCCGATTGTAATAATTGCAATTGTATTCAAAATGACCCTGTTGCGCGCAACCTGAACACCAGCGTTCTTTCGCAGGTTTTAATTTGAGAGGCGCATGTTGGATGGGACCAACTTCGGTCTGAAATGGATCAATTAGGCATGCAATTACAAGAAGCGAATCAACTTACAGTCAAATGGTATCGCCTCCAAAAATCCGGGCATAAATGTTCGGGATGACCACGACATTCACACGTCTTGCAGTTGTAATTACCAAGATCCTTGCATTTACCGCAAAATGTTGTGAAATAGCGCGTTGTCCGACCGCAACTTGTGCAAACTGTGTTTGGACATCTAGGCTCCTGATGGCCCTCCCCTCCGCAAAGCCAACATTTCAAAATCTTTCGAGGGCACTCACTTATTAGGTGACCCATTTGACGGCATCGATTGCAACGTGGTTTTTTCTCGAACACCCGAATATGTATTCGATCGCGTTCCAAGATCTTCCATCGTTCAGGATCAGCTACAAAAAATAATGAGTCGTTCAAACAATCAATCACTAAAAATGTATTACTTACAAGGAAGTGATTTCAAAATTGCATCTCCATCGAAACCGGAAATCATCCAACTTACTTCCGGCTCGTTAAGCTCATCTGCCTTAACTTCATTTGAATTTAAAGCATGATCCTCATCAGACTGTACTTCCCATACATTGTGTGCTG
This sequence comes from Aleochara sp. GC000083, assembly GCA_030264555.1. Classification (NCBI taxonomy): domain Eukaryota; kingdom Metazoa; phylum Arthropoda; class Insecta; order Coleoptera; family Staphylinidae; genus Aleochara; species Aleochara sp. GC000083. The sequence goes on from JARJDZ010003407.1 coordinate 16,108, forward strand.
GCTCAACTTTTAAATTGGATAGATTCAAATTTGCTTTTAAAGTGCCCAATTCCTCAGTATTAAAACATTCCTCATCAGAACTTTTAAAAAAGTCGCTATCAGACAAATCAATACATACTGGTGGCTCATTCTCAATGAATTCCAAATCAGATTCATCATCTGTTTCCAAATCAATGGTTTCATTCTGTTTCAAAGTCGTTTCTGGAATGTTTTCTATATTTTCAGACTTTGGTCTCTTTGATATTTGTTTACAGGGAGTATCAGTTATCTCATTACTAGGTATTTCGAAATCGCCTTTTGATTTTCGTTTCTTCCTGCCTTTATTTGGAGTATCCATACTTTCAGCAGCTTGAGACTTTGGATCAGTAGATACAATTGGCTGGTCCATTTCAGTATCAGATTTACTAAATAATCTTGATGGCAGCTTTGTTTTATTCGAACTGGCGGATTTATGGTCCGATTCTTCCAGTTCTGTATCGGACTTACTTTTTGGTTTCTTCCTCTTTTTCGAAGATGATGACTGTTCGGAAATATTAGCGGGATTCTCATCATCTGTCCCTGATTGTTTGCATGAACTCTCTGATGGTTTTCGTTTTTTACTTGTTTTTGGTTCCTGCTCTAGAACACTGCTTGATGAAGCAAGACTGTTGTCATTTGTTTTTTCTGAAGTAGTCTGAGTTTTTGAAACCTGCTTTGCTCTCCCTTCTGATTTACCAGAAGTGCTCTTTGGTGAATTTTCAAAATACGATAAATTAGGCAAGCGTTTGGGTTCAATGTCAGCTTTACTAACTTTTGATTCTTCGTCATATTCACTCTCAGAACTCGAATCAGAGTCGTTTCTTTCACTTGTGGATTGAGTAGCTCTTGTAGGAACTTGTGCAAATGCATTTTCACTAGATTCCTTTTCTGATGGACTTGATGGATTGGTAGATTTTCTTTTAGGAGTTATAAACTCACTAAATGATTCCAGGTTTGCCTCACCAAAAAGTCCTTTATCAGGCGTCTCAAAATCCATTTCATGAAAAACGGCATTTTTTAGCGGAGTGCTAATATCACTAGCACTACAACTACTTTCTGTTTCATAAACTTCGGCCAAATTGCGAGGTTTCAAAAACTCCTTACCAGCAGGCAAATCATTACCATGAAAACTAAAATTAAATTTATCTCTTTCTGATATATCAAGAGTATTGTCCAGAAAATCGTTTGACGACTCTGGTGTATTTGTCAACTCTATGCATTCATTTAATGATTTTGAATGAGGTGTTTGGGGAACAGTCTTATCACTTGAATGAGCAGAAGAAGTAGCAGATGACACTGAAGATGAATCAATAGCTGATGGAGGTTTCATTAGTTCTGAGTCATTTTTTGAGGTGTCAGCTTCAATATCAATTACCTCAGGTGTAGGTGTTGCTAATATTTGAACTTCTTCTGAATCATGAACACTTTGTTCAACTGCTTCACTCTTAATTTTCCTAAATTCTTCATCATCAGAACTTAATACAACTAAATCAATTGGCTTTTCTATAGCCACTATTTCATCTTCATCAGTTTCAGATAACTCTATGATTTCATCACTGTCAACCTGTTCCTCTTGTTTTGGTTCTAAGTTCTTGCTACTTGCTTCTTGCTCAAGATTTTGATTATGTTTTTCGATAAGTCGCTGTTGTTTACGTAACTTTTTACGTTCCCGTCTTCGTTCCTTCCATTTTTGTTTCTTTTGCATTCTTTTAACTTTCTGTTTATCTTCTCTACTTAAATGTTTAACAACTTGAGCATCTCTATTTGCCAGTTGTAAGATATTAGCTCTTGCTAATTTAAACATCTTATTATGATATGCATACTCTTCCTTTGTTAACTGACCAGACATCTCATTAGGATGTGTAGGCAGAATAGAAGGTACTTTGATTCGTTTACTTTTCAAAGGTATGGTTTCTGGAAGTGGATCTGAAATATTTGGTGTTGATTGAACATGATTTTCTTTTTGTTCAGGCCTAATCAAGCCCTTGGCTACCAAATCATCTGAAGCTGCTGCAAGTAGGGTACCTATGTTATCAAGGCTTTTTCTAATAACTGTAGAATTGCCAAAGTATCTTCTATATCCTTCAATAGGTGTTGAGGTATTATCGCTATTCCTAGTTGTAGATGTCTTGTCTGCCTCTGTGTCTAAAGAATGATGAATCTGGCTATATAGCATAGATTCTACTTCAGCTAACTGCTCTGAATCATTTATGTCATCCTACATAAAATTACAGAAAGTTATTGAATTGAGCAAATGATAATCTATCCATTGTCAATGTGTTGATCATAACCTATTTTACATACTTACCATACTATTCTCATGTTATTAAAGTATTCCTAGTTATCAGGTGAATTGTGAATAAAAGAATCACACTTGAGGCTACACACTATGCTTTAATAACAATAAATATATATAAACTTTCACGTCTGCTATGGACCCACGTGAAATACCAAACCCGATTTGCAAAATATGCGAAAATCAGTGAAAATACTGTAGCTTATATCAGTGTTGTCCAATAGAGGGACAAAATATTTAGTTGGAATTTACGAAGCAGCCTCCAGAAATATATATTTGGTGAAAATCCTACAGAAATATTTTTGAGAAGATATTTAACTAAATTTAAGACTAAGAAAATGTGTAATTTATTGCTATTTTGTAATAATTTAATAATCTAAATTAGTGGCGTTATCTATTTCATAGATGCAAAAGTTCTGCAAGTTACTCATGCAATACTCAGTTTTAATCTACATCTTATTCTACTTCTTCAATTACAATAATCTTTGTTAACTTTATTAAAAATTCTTATTTTTTATTGCAACAATAGTTAAATTAACAACAATTGATGATAAAATGGCGCTAGTGTCCAATAATCAAGTACCATTAACAACCATAGATATTAAGGTGGCGCTACGGTCTAACATCCAAAGTATTTGTTATTTCGAAATTGGGTTTCAAGAGCAAAATTGCAATTTAAACAATGCAGTTGTAACAGTGCTGCAATCTACTCATGCAATAATTAATCTTAATCTCAATATCCAGGAAACAATTATATCTCAGACTATGACTACTTCTTTGATTATCCTTGTGTTAATAATTTAGTCTTGTTAACAAAGTTTACCAGTCTCACATTTAAATATTATTTTAAATTTATTGAAACTGCAAATTGGAATGTTTCCACTGCTGCAGCTAGTAAATATGTAAAATAATTACAATAAATTTTTCCTATATTACAATACAAGTTTATTTTACAAAGTAATGAATTGAATGCAAGTTACTTAATATTGACGCTTCAAAGTCGAACGGATATTTAATGAGTAAAAAATACTTTTTGGCTGGGTGGGGCACGACATGGCATTTGCATAAATAATAAGTCTGTCTTGAGGTATAAGGTACTAAATCAGTTGCACATAAAATAGTACCAGCGTAAATATTAAATAAGTATTTTCACAGTAGTTGTAAAACAATGTATAAAAGATAGTAGAATGAATGGTTTCTGAATTCTATGATGTATTCAACCAGCCCGAGTACCCAGCTTCTTGAGCACATTGAGTCCTTGCTCTTCATATTCATGCTTCCAAATCCAGAACTCATCGCGATCCTTCATCACTTCTGCGAGTACAGCACCGCCAATGAACACCATATCCTTACGTCTTGGAGGATCCTCAATGCGTATTTTGAACTTGTTCAACTTATCAATGTCGTTCTTTAGCACCCGCTCCAAATATAATTGCTTGATTTCACGTTCCAAACGTGACGGTAGTCCCGGATACATCGTAGAGCCACCACTGAGCACTATGTGTTTGTAAAGCTCGGACCTCATGTCAATGTCGGCCGCCTTAAGAAAATAAATGATATTTTAGAAATTTATGATACTTTATAATATGGTATTACCTGAATTGTAGAGAATACAAGTTCGGCAATTCCTTGACCCTCGACGTTAATTAAATGCGGTTGAAACAGTGCTTCAGGAGCCTCAAAACGCTCACCGCCCACTTTGATAACGCGTCCGTCAGGCAGAGTGTACGGTTCCACGAGAACCGTTGTCTCTAACGCCAGCCGTTGTTCCGTTTCAATGTCGTATCCAATATAGCAAAGCTTCTCCTTCATCATGCGCACAGTCTCAAAATCGGCAGAGTGATTAAACGCATAGCCTCTGAGCAATAACAGTTTGATTAGGTACCGCGTGATATCTCGTCCAGCTATATCCAAACGCCTCGTTAGATGTGGCAGAGCGAACTCTTCATAAACGGGACAAATGTGCGTAACGCCGTCACCGGAGTCTACAACGACACCAGACAACAAACCCTAGAGTGAAAAAAAGCTTGATTAAATTTGGTTTGGTTCATGCATGCAGAACATACTTGTGCATATAATGTAAGAACAGCTTGAATGGCAATGTAACTTCCTGCAAAACCATACTTTTCAAACATCACTTCAATCATTCTTTCCCTATTCTTAACTGGATTCATAGGAGGCTCTGTTAACAATATCTGAAAAATATACAAACATTTAAGTCTGCAATGGAATTTCGTTTCCAATTGGAATCCTTACTTTTGTATCTCTAGTATTTAAATCCATCTTTTTGGGTCCAAAGGTGTAATCCCAAACATGACACATATCTTCCCAATTACGCACAACTCCATTCTCCATTGGATAGTTAACTTCCAACAAAGACCTTAGTGCAGAAGCTTCATCACCCACCATCAAATCCTAAGAACATGAAAAATATCTTGTATTAATTCAATGTAACATAGTATACTCATTTTATAGTATTATTTGTGCACTACCAAATATTATCAGTATTAATCAATGTCATCATATTTCAGTTACTTACAGGAAGCGTACTAGCCACTCCCTTTTAAGCATGAAAAAATGGCATTAGAATTAGTACAATATTAACTTGTAATACAAATTGTATATCAGATATAGAAAAAAACAAACTCATTAGTCATTAGTACATTAGAACTGAACAATAACAAGTAAAAACTATGACAACAAATGCATTCACACTGAATGTGCTTCTTACTGGTATTTCTTACATCAACATGTAACCCCTATAACAATTATGAAGATTAGCATTGAAATTTAATCAAGTTTTATGATTCAGTGTAATCAGTGAGAGCATAAATAACAACTTTAGGTTGAGATCTAGAGTGAGAGAAATTTTGAGGCACTTACTTTAACTTCTATGTCACCAATTTTGTTAACCGCCCTAATAATAGGTCGACCGACCATCGACGGAAATATGTGCGCTGGAAAATTGCTGCCGGCATATCCACACTTAACGAACTGCGAAAAAGAAAATTAAGTACTCCTTGCATCGGTCGTTTGCACCAGCAGGTTAAGTTGTTGGACGAAGGAAAACACATGAAATACTTACACCGGTGCCATTATCACAAACAATCACTTTTTTGCCTTGACTATCCATTGTCTCTAAATTCTTATTTTGCTTACAAACTAATTAAAAGTATTTAATCATACGTTTTCATTCACTATGATTCACTAGGTTTACTAAAAATCCAACAAGCCCATACCACACCTAAAGCAAACTTGCATAGCTGTTGTCAAATGTCAAAGATACTGGATTAATTCTACGATGTTTGACGAACTTGCAACGATTATAATCAAATCCAAGCATTCCAATCTGAAACCTGAGATAATTAGATCAAGTGATATGATTAAGTTTTCGAAAGTAGTTTTCATAAGGATTTTTCATCTTTCGCACTTAAATAAAAAAATAATCAATTTATATAAAAAATACAATTTGAAATAAACGATATCAGCGCTACTAGTGGTTTGTGGTAGATCATTTTCCATCTACTTCTTACATGAATTAAATTCATTCTCTTTCACTTTGTATTTATACAGCCACAAATAAAACTGAAACCAATAAAATTAATACATCTGTAATATGGAAGTTTTTGTTTATTAACGGATAATCTCGAATGTATGACATTTGCAATGGAATGATAAATCGAGTAAAGCATTGAATTCTTCATAAGCATGCACAATACGTAAGTGCGATAATAGTTCGTGAAGTAATTATGGTTTTGTAATTAACTATAAATGGGCGATGAAAGAGTTGTTCTATGCATAACCTTGCTGCTCTCGAATGACAGGATCAGCGATATTCGTCCTGTATAATCGAAGCATATCATAGCTACAGTTGCAGACAACAACGTTCTTTGTTTCTTTAATAAATAATGTTGGATTTGGAATAGAATATGTGATAATGAACATGTCACTCAACGAAACCATCGGGAGCCGCGCAAGATGCCGCCAATGGACACCAATAATCACACAACAGGTTTGTTTTCATTGTGATAAAATGGCATGCATTGAAGCATTTCTTATCATGAGCCTATTGGCAATTCTGTCTGAAATTGCAGTTACGCCTACGACATCTTTATCAGATAATTGCTTACAATTTGGGAAACAGTGAAACAACAGATGGATTCCATTACACATTGCATTCGACTGCAATGTCGGCACCATTCTACACCAGTGAAGTTGTCTGCAGTACCAATCCCAAATGGGCTGAATTTAACTTAAATGATTTACAAATATTGTCATGTACAGGTAAGAATGTCATTGCATTATTACCCAATTAGTAGCCTTTTCCATTTTATCATAATACTCAATTTTCAGGATTTGTCTTGAGAATTTGGCAGTCATCTGAGATAAAATTAACCTGGGGTATCCACTTCTCAGGCTTGGTGTACCTAGGCACAAATGTTTCTGATATTCGACCAGATTTGTTTATTGAAAATACTGTGATATTCTACATGCGAGGTGGCTTCTTCACTAGTATCAAACAGCTGAAGGTAGATCTGTCAAAGCCTTTACCCTATGTTGATGCATTGAATATTCTGAGCACTGATCATGAGACAAAGGTCTTTAAACTAGCTGCAATTAAGATGCCTTTGAGTGATATTCGCAACTCATACAATTTAACAAAGTTAAAGAAACTGCAGTCCCTGCAGATTAGCATTAGGAATAAGAACATAAGTGTTTATTCAGTTAAAGAGATGATTAACGCCAAGTTGAATCCTGCGGCACCGAGACAGGAGGAGCACGGCCAGCCGGAAACGAGCGGTCATATCAGATATGCGCCACAATTGCTTACGATGACGCATTTAAATAAGATGTTGCATGTAAGTTATTTATTATTGTGTGGTGTATTACTCATCACTTATTATGTTATCAGGAAAAACCAACCAAACTTCAACGGTGTGAAATCCAAAAGTTGCAAAAGGAGATTGAAATCTCCAAGCTGAAGAATAAAATTCTGCAACAGGAGCGTGATAGGAAAAGTGGAGAGTTGAGACTGCTTAAAGAAAAGTTCAACAACCAATTGGATGATAATGAGGAGCGCAGTACGTTTTAATTATAAATAATTACCAATTAGTTTAATTGGTTTCTTGTAGATTCCCAATTAATGGAAGATTATAGGCATTTGAGCAAGGAAATGGAGAAATTGCGGGAATGGAAGAAAGAATATGTACACCAAAGAGAATTACTGCATCAATTAACTAAAAGGCTGCAGCATCGACGTCGTCAATTAATGTCCGAGTTGCTGCAGATTTACCCAATTCAACACCTAAATGGCAGATATTACATCAACAATGTGGAATTACCACGCTCAGATCTGCTCTTTGACTGCTCCGATGTCGGCTTATCAGTGGCGCTTGGCTATTGCAGTCATTTACTGATTATGTGCGCATCATTCCTACAAATTCCATTGCGCTATCCGATCCGGCACTTTGGATCGCGCTCCGTTATCGAGGACTATGTAACGCAGTGTCATGACAGATGCAAAGAGTACGTATTGATTTATTGGTCCCTCAATTCACAACGAATCGATGATACTTATATGTTCAATTACAGATTTCCTTTATATACTCGCGGCAAAGACCGCATGATGTTCACGAACGGCGTATACTTATTAAACAAGAATATCGCGCAATATTTGCATGCGTTGGGCTTCAAGCCTCCAGATCTGCGCACGACGCTACCGAATTTGCTCATGTTGCTGCAAGGCAAGGAACCGAAGTGTCCCACGAGCGACACGGACACCAGCAACGGCAGTCCCAACGAAGAGAGCGTCACGAAATCGATGGAAAGCCGCGCCAGCCAGGAGAACATGTATCTGCGACCGTTCAGCAATTGCAGTAATCATGCTTCTGACCCGATTTTGGATAGTTTACGTCATGAGTCCCAATTGCAGCGCTCTCAGAGTCCGCGGAGACGCGCGCCCCGCAATAAGAGCGCGCCGAATCCCGGACTGAGCCAGATTTTAGCCATTCCCGAAGCAGTTCTAACGAAGCAAATGAGCGGCAGCACTCTGCTGACGTACATGCGGAATGATTTCTCCCAATTCGATCAACCCGGCACAAGTGCGACAAGTAGTGGTAAGATTGCATGATCTATGAAGCAACGCTTTGATAGATTTTACCGAATAGATTTTAACATTCGATTTTTTTGCAGCTAGTGGAAGTTGTGGTAGTGTAGTAGTAACAAACTGTGATATAAGAAAACAACCAAGTATTGAAGAGGGTACTGAGATGATTCCGAATAATTCCGTAAGCGCAAGTTCCACTCCGAAAAATAATGGTGGCGTTCATCCCCAACAACAGAATGAAAAACGATTGAGTAGGTCTTTTGGCTCGTTCGAAGAAGATAACTTTCTTCGTTGTAGCATCGAATCTAGCAGCTCTGATCCACTGGTTAATATATCAACCGATACCAATAATAGCTCGCAGAATGCGACGTCCGACAAAAGAGCGTCACAAAAATATGAAATACAAAAGTGGCTTGATAACGGCCCAAATCTGCTTGTTCAAACGGACGAAAATCTCTATCCAGATGAATTCCTTGGTAGATCGGTTGATTTGCCAAATGATGGACATCTAACTACGCGTACGGACGCGCTTGTGCAGCGCAAATCTTTTAATTTGGTCAAACCACGTTTTTAACACAAAATTTAAGTCAACAACGTATTTATTGTTTATTATTTATTTGGCAATTCAAAATTACCGAAGTGGCAACCAACCAACACTATGGAACAAACACATTATAATAAAAGTATATCTACATATATGAATGAAACTGAAGAAATGTATATTGTTGAAAAAATAAATTATCAGGTAAGACGATATCTTTCAACGGGTCCTCGTTTTTTCAGGACTAGCCAATTGCTAATTAGTTGATGATGAAATAATGAAATGTGTATAGGTTTGTTAATTACTTGTATGGCATTATATCAATAGTTATTTACATTACAAGCTGCGAAAGCTGACTTTTCGGTCTGAGGTGTTTTTAAATAGCCGAGGCGAAGCGTTAGCGCAGCCGAGGCTAGTTAAAAACTCCGAGGACCTGAAAGATGCTTTCGCAGCGTGTAATGTATTAAACTTTTCATTCTTCCCTCACCATTTAACACCCGAA
>JARJDZ010003413.1:0-46950 GCA_030264555.1 Aleochara sp. GC000083
AAGGAGCGAAAAAAAGCGAAAATTTTGCATTTTTAGAACCCCATTTTTCAAGTTCGGGTATTTCTGAGTCCCGGACGAATTTGGGACCATGACCAATATTATTTTTTCGTCAAAATATTATAAATGCCCTTTGAATCATCCAAATCGGTCCATTACTTTCGGAGATATGAAAATTTTAGAAAACTCGAGCGATTTTAAGAATTTCATATCACTTTTATCGCTACAAACTTTTTTTTCAAATTTTCTCTTCGAACGCGATTTCTGCTCTACCAGTTGCCAAAAGGGCATGAACCCATAGATTTTTGGAAAGTGCTCATCAAGACCTACAATTTGGTTCCAACTTATGTAGAATTGGTCCAATGGTTCAAAAGTTATAGGCAGTTAAAGGATCGAAAAAAAGCGAAAATTTTGCATTTTTAGAACCCCATTTTTCAAGTTCGGGTATTTCTGAGTCCCGGACGAATTTGGGACCATGAGCAATGTTATTTTTTCGTCAAAATACTATAAATGCTGTTTGAATCATCCAAATCCGTCCATTAGTTTCGGAGATATGAAAATTTTTGAAAACTCGAGCGATTTTAAGAAATTCATATCGCTTTTTTCGCTACCAATTTTTTTTCGATTTTTTTTTCCAACGCGATTTTTGCTCTACCAATTACCAAAAGGGCATGAACCTATAGATTTTTGGAAATTGTTCATCAAGACCTACAATTTCTTTTTTGCTTAATTGAAACTTGAAAATTCAATAGAAGACTTTTTCCTGTTTACATTCAACCAGAAATGGAGCCATGAAAATGTACGCTTTACGATGCGTGAACTCCCTGATAGATTTTCCTGTTTCCATCCAGGATACACACAATAACAACCTTTCAAAAACATCCACCAGAAAATCTTCTTTCTTCCTGGTCTAGAAAATATGATTTTTCAAAGGATAATTGAGTACAATTTTGGCGCATTAAATTTCATGGTTAAATTTGGTTATTTTGGAGGATTTCCGGTTTGGTTGGAGACATCCTGTAGATGAGGTGACACGAAGGCCCCAGTTACTTTAACCATGCTTAACTTTACATGTCAACAGGCGAAGAAGTGCGCCCCCGAAAGGCTCGCAAAATGTCCTGAGAAGCTTTCAATCGAGGAGCATCCATCCTGCGCAAGAAGTCGGGACTGGCGGTGGTGACGATGTCCCCAAGGTGTTGTAACTTTCTTATCCTCGATCAGAGACGCCCGGATAAATATTTTAAGACGGTTTATACCTGGGGCTCATCTTCATCGCGTTTTTGTTTAGATCCTTGTATTCGTCTTTTTATTAACTATCATATGGAGTAAAAGTTGAGTTTTGAAGCCATTTCTCGTTGAAGAAATTTTCTGATTTTAATTTCAATGACATCAGTTTATAGAAAATTTAATTCACTATTATTTAACAAAAAAATGAGACTGGTTGCGTTAATAGTTTTCAAGATATTGCCAAAAATGTCTGATCTTGTATTCGATGAAAAAATTAAAAAACTTTCATATTTAGACATCAAGAATTTGATTACTTTTTGAAGAAATATCATTTAGGATCAGAGAAACTGAAAGATAATTTAATTGGCTTCATTATTCTGGTTTTCAAATAAACATTTACAAAGAAATTAAAAAGTTATAGTGGAAAATTTAAAATAATGCAATAAAATTTTTCCAATGTTTTTACGTAAATATAAACGTATGTTTCAGAGGATCAAATTTATAGTAAATTTGAAGATATTATGTATAGCTTTACATCAAATTAAAGATAATTTAATTATCTACCAAATGAATTCAAAGTTTGGAAAATCAATCAAGTACATCGGAAAATATGGCAGAATATATCAAATAATTCAAAGGTAATTAAAAAATTCTTGTCTAAATTTAAAATTCAAAAAACTGGAATTTCTCAGAAAATAATTGAATTCTCGACTGAATTTTCTGAAAGATAATTTAATTTTATATCAAAAAAAGTTCAAACCATTTAATTTTTGTTAAAAATATGAAAATAGTAAGCCATTTTTTAAATAATTGCATGAACTACTTTCAGCAAAATTAAGATTTTTTTCTCTACGAATAAGGAATTTATTATTCTTATCATGGTAAAGTAATAATATTTTGTAAGACATCATTTTAAAGATAATTTATTCTACTTTGTAAATATTTTAACTAAAAAGTCATTGTGTCAGTAGTTTTGAAATTATAGCTTAATATTTCGAACAATGCAATTTTTATGTGCAAAATCATTCTCAAATTTCATATTTAAAAACTGGAATTTTCTCAAATATAATTGAAATTCCCAATAAATTTTCTCGAAGATAATTTAATAACGTATCAATAAAAGTTAAAATAATTGAATTTATCGTAAAATTGCGAAAACTATAAGCTTTTTTGTAAATACATCCACAAATAACTTTTTGAAAAATATTGATTTCTCATATTATGATTCAGATCTAAATTATCCTTATCCTGGAAAAGCAATGATATCGTGTAATACATCGTATTAAAGAAAATTTAACGTACTTTAAGAATAATCAAACCGGAAGTTGATTGCTCAAATGGTTTAGAAACTATAGGCAAATTAGTAAACCATTGAAAAAAAGGACGAAAATTTTCATCGGCAAATCCTGGAATTTCTTCGTCATGTAAGGATAATTTTTTTGAAGCAAGGCCATCGCTGACTCCTGATAACTCAAGTATCAAGTATGCACCCGCTTGATTAAAGCTGCAAGAGTTGAAATCTTCGTCGTTCGTCTTCAGTCATTCCAGGACGAAACCGGGACAAATCGTATGCGCGTGCACAGATGCAAGGACGAATCATCCTCCTCCTCCTCCTCCTCTGCATCCTGCTTCCGGTAGAGTGTTAAGTATGTTTGCCCGGTTCTGCGGGGCCAGCTTATATCAGCACGAGTGTGCAGTGATAATGCAATGTTTGAGTCCACTTAACGCCCCCGCTTCGGTTTTTTTCCCCATCACGAAGAGGACGAGAAGTCCTGATGAAGGATTGCCGTCACCGACGAGTGCCTTCGAGACGCAGACATGTCTAGCCGCCCCCGCGAGCCTGTCCTCTTCATGTAATCTGCATACAAATGAAGCGTTTCACCTGGTAAAATCCCAGAAAGATGGAGTTTTCTGCTCCTTGATGGGCGAAGGTCCCGAAGGATGAGGATGGATTTTCATGTAGGAGTTACATACAAATTCATTTTTTCAGTACATACTATATAGATTAATTTTTTCATGTGGATAATTGTTTTGATATCAAAATTAGTCGAAATAGTGCAAAATTATTATCCTGAAATTTTGGTGAACTTTTGAAATTTTCCAAAATTGTTTTCGGATATTTATATAGCGAAAAAATGATTAATTATTAAATTTTCTGATACTGAATGAAGTCTATTTTGAAAAGGTGAAAGAAATTTGTTGCTAATTTTATCCTGTAAAAAATTATTCAGGAAAATGTCAGAGAAAACAAATTTTGTGTTGATTTTTTAATTTAATTTTAATTTGTATTTTTACTAATTAATTTACGGATTTTTACAAATCCACTAGAGAATTTAAAAGTTGAATGTCTAAACAATGGAATGAACTAATAAACAAAATTCTGAAATTATAAATTTTGCAGCAAATCTAACTTAAAACAATAGTGCAAATTATTATCCTGGAATTTAGTGAATTTCTGTAGACTTTTCAAACTTTTTTTAAGGTCATTTATGTTGCAAAAATATCATTAAATTTTTTATTTTCTAAACGTATATTTAGTCTATTTTAAGAATGTGAAAGAAATTTGTTGTTAACTTTATCCTGTAAAAAGTTATTCGAGAAAATGTCAGAGATAACAAATTTTTTGTTGATTTTTCAATTTAATTTTAATTTATATTTTTACTGATTAATTTTGGGATTTTTACAAATCCACTAGAGAATTTAAAAGTTGAATGTCTGAACAATGGAATGAACTAATAAACAAAATTCTGGAATTATAAATTTTGCAGCAAATCTAACTTAAAATAATAGTGCCAATTATTATCCTGAAATTTAGTGAATTTTTTTAGAGTTTTCAAACTTTTTTTAAGGTCGTTTATATTGCAAAAATATCATTAAATTTTATATTTTCTAAATGTGCATTTAGTTTACTTTAAGAATATGAAAGAAATTTGTTGCTAACTTGTTCCTATAAAAAATTATTCTGGAAAATGTCAGAGATAACATTTTTTTGTTGATTTTTCAATTTAATTTTGATTTGTATTTTTATGATTAATTTTGAAATTTTGAAGAAATCCACTAGAGAATTTAAAAGTTGAATGTCTAAACAATCAAATGAACCAATAAACAAGATTCTGGAATCATAAATTTTCGAGAAAACCTGCTTCAAAATTCATGGTAAAAATTATCCTTGAAAATGAGAAAATGACTTCAAATTTATGAATTTTTTTGACGATCTGAATATAGAAATTTTCGAAAACTAATATAATAATTCGATAGCTGAATAATCAAACAATGATATCAAACCTTGATACAAATTCTGGAACCAAATAATATCCAGAAAATTGAACCAAAACTCCAGGATAACTTTTTTCTAACAAAATTTTTTTACCATCGACAAATCCTTGATTAAAATGTTGGAAACCTAATTCCAAGTGTTTATATATAATTTACCGACCTTGGCCTTTAATATCCAACAACACGCACATTGTGGATTTGCCGCCCCCATGGAAATTATTATGATTATCGTCGCGTACGCCGCGCACAAATCCTCCTTGTTCCTCCTCTTCTTCTTCATCCCACTATTCCAGGATTGCTACGTGCACATTATCTCCTGCCGCCTCCCGGACCAATTGGGCGCACTCCAGCGGTCGACAAGTCCCCATTTTCGTCCTGGAACCGAACTAAAAGCCTTGTTCCCCATTCCTCATTCCTGATTCCTTGTCGTCCTCTTCATCGTTCGTCGCCGCGATTTATCCCGGTCATACTAATCCATCATAACTTTTCAGCGTTTAAGGATTCCTTAAACACCCCGAACACAATATACAGGATGTTTTATTAAACCACTTGGTTCAAAAAAATTTAAAAAAAAAAATTTCAAAATTAATGAAACGACGAAAAGAGTTTTGGGGGAATTTTGTATTTTGCGAATTTTTGCGAACATAATATTATCCTGTGAAATTGTGATCACGTTCGTCCTCTTACAACTAATACGTGTATATTCGGACGGGGGTGGCGAATGGCGGCGGGCATGAAAGCTTGCACAGTTGCCTACTTTGCAATTCTTCTCGTTCGCGCGCAATTCTTCTTCTTGGAGGCGGTTGATGCCGCCGCGTGCCGCTCACTTTTTATGCATCATTTACTGGTCTTATGCCTCGTACTTAAGATACTTTGGGTTATAAATTGCTGGAATTTTCGCATGTAAGCAGGATTTAACCTCAAAATACACGAGTGTACACAAAATACACATTTTTCCTCTTTGCACTCATGTAATACCCGATTTACATCACTAGTGATCTAATATCTACCAATTTTACATCACATGTGATATAATTTCCAAAATTTTTTCAATTTTTTTTTTCAAATTTTTTTTGATTGAATGGGAATTTGTTTTCTTAATCTTTAGTTTGGAGGTGGTCATTCGCCTTTTGAAAAAAAAAAACAATAAAAAACAGAAATGTTTTTATGGGCCATTTGCTCGTTGCCTAATAAAAATGTAAAGCACTTCCTTTACATAATTTGTTCGGGTATTAAGTCGTTGGCGGCAAGTTTCACCACCCCCAAATGCAGTGTCATTGGTGGCGGCCGTTAGGAGAGGATGTAGTCCTAAATGTTGCGTCTTAAACTACGTTTTCCGGCTTCGTCGACCGCCCCCGCATCAAGCACGTGCTGGTTTGTCAGGCTCTTCATTCAGGATCTGCAGGATGTCGTTGGTGATGGTCGTGGTGGTGGTGATGGTGGAGTTTAACGGTGTGTTCATCGCCAGGATTATAATCGGGTCGAGGATTGCCGCCTCTTTTCGTAGAATAGAAGATAAGTTGCAGATGAAATCTAGATGAAATTTGTTTGGTTTTATTTATTGCAAGTTTTGTATCTGAAATTTTCAATGAAGGATAATGATTTCATAATTGTTGTTTGGGGTAAATAATAAACAATTTAATGTGGTTTTATAAAAATTAGTTGATTGATAAATAATTCTTGTAATTAGGTCCTAAAATTTTATTGAAATTTAGAAGAATTTCGTCCTTTTGAATTTGTTCATTTTTTTCTTTTGATATTTTTTGGAATAATTTATTCCTGAGATAAGTTATAAACAATCCGATTTCACTATGTTGTAGTATATTAACCAAGGATTAATTTGAGCTATAAGATAATTTTGTAGCTCAATTAGAAATGGTTAAAAAGTTACCTTGAACTTGTGATTTTATATTGAAAATATTTTTTTCAAAAAGTTTGAAATAGATTCAATTTGCAGGCGTGGAAAATCAACAAAGGATAACAAATTGATAATTGTTATTTAGAGTAAATAATAAACAATTTAATGTGGTTTTATAATAATTAGTTGATTGATAAATAATTCTTGTAATTAAGTCCTAAAAGTTTGATTTATACGAACATGAATTTCGTCCTTTTGATTTTGTTGATTTTTTTCTTTTGATATTTTTTGGAATAATTTATTGCTCAGATAAATTATTAACAATCCGATTTCACTTTCTTATAGTATATTAATCAAGGATTAATTTGAGCTATAATATAATTTTGTAGCTCAATTAGAAATGGTTAAAAAGTTGGTTTGAACTTATTATTTTATATTGAAAATATTTTGTTCAAAAAGTTTGAAATAGATCCAATTTGCAGGCGTGGAAAATCAACAAAGGATAACAAATTGATAATTGTTATTTAGGAAAATTAATAAACAATTAATTGTACTTTTATGAAAATTAATACATTGATAATTAATTATAATAATTATATCCTAAAACTTCGATTAAATCTTACAAAGATTTTATCCTTTTTAATTTTGTCGATTTGTTAATGTTGATAATTTTTTGAATTATTAATTGTTTAAAGAAGCTATCAAGAATCACCAACATTTAGTATATTAACCAAGGATTATTTTTATCTATGACAAAGTTTTGTTGCTCAATCAGAAATGCTTTTAATTTTATCTGAAAGTTGTAATTATATTTTGAAATTTTTTTGTTCATCTTAAGTAGATTAATTAATTAATCAAGAAAGGATAGTGATTTGATGATTATTGTTTTTAGAGAATAATAAACAATTTACAGTATTGTGATGAAAATTAATAAATGTATAATTAATCCTTGTAATTAATACCTAAAAGTTTGATTGAACTTTGCAACAATTTTATCTTCTTTGAATTTGTCGATTTGATTCTTCTGATACTTTCTGTAATTATTTATTACTTAAATAAGTTATCAACAATCCATTTTCACCTTATTATAGTATATTAATCAAGGATTCATATGATCTACAGAAAAGTTTTGTAACTCTACTAGAAATGGCCTAAATTTTGTATTAAATTTATAATTTTATTTTGAACATTTTTTGTTCAAAATCAGTAGTTGAATTAGTTAAAACTTTCAAGACTTGAAAATCAACAAAGGATATCAATTTTATGATTGTTGTACATAATAAATTATACACAATCTACAGTATTTTATGGATTAATGACAGATAATTAATCCTGGTAATTAACTCTAAAAGTTTGATTAAAGATTACATGAATATCGTCATTTTTAATAATGTCATTTATTTTTTTCTTATATTTTTTGTAATTATTTATTACTGAACTAAATTATCAATAATCCGTTTTCACCTGCTTAAAGTGTATTAACAAACGATTGATTTTATCTATAAGAAAATTCTGAATTTAGTCGTTTGATCATAAAATTGTTCTTTGGTTTTAAAACTATAAATTGTTTCCAAATTTAAATTAAAATTTTGTATTCATGTTGGATGACACATGAAACCATATTTATTATCATAATGTCATTGAAATGAATGAAAGTATGGTCGGTTTCAAAGCGAGTGCACTGACATGACTACATTGCAAATCTATTTATAAATTCAATACGTCGCGCACTTGTGACTTAAGTCAAGTCGTCTGAACATGCGCATAACTCGACTTCATTATTTATGCACATGTCGCCCGAGGAAACAATTCAAAAGAGTCGGGAATTTCTTTGTAGGCGTTCAAAATATGGGTTTACTGGGAATCCATCCCGAAGAAAATAACAAGAGGAAGAGGAACTCTTCATTAAAGTCACTTGAACAAATAAATTAAAACCCGGAAGTCGGATTTCGTACCATATGTGTGCTACGTCAATTATTTGCAAATTGCATTTTAATTAAATTATGAATCACATCAAATTCAATCGAATCCTCTGGAGGAATAACACGACAATAACATATTGATGAACTCATTTGACTAAATATGGCGTACATCATGGGATGCCTCATCAACTCATCAATGTAATTAATGTAATTGTGTGTGGTCCCAAACACTCCCGAGGGAATCGTGAGGAGATGTCCATCAAAATCGCACCCGCAGTGGTTTCATTATGCACTATCTGATCCAGGATTATCTCCTCTTTGATAAGTCGCTCAAAGTTTGCTCAAACTTGACAGAGAATTTCTCGTATCAACAATCTTTGTATGTTTTAGCTCGGAAGATTTGTTTGTAGAATTTCCTGATAAGAGATAGTTGCACTATACTATCACGTTATCTTGGAGTCCAGGAATTAGTTTCAAGGAGAAGTTCAATGCACTTGACTTTCGTTGATTACATCATCAAATATCATAAATTTTCAGGGAAATTCTTGGGACAAAAAACAATTTTATAATTGTTTAATTACATTAATTTTTTTTTGTGATATATTAACAGCACTTAAAATTTTCATGCAATACAAACTGATTGACAATTTGCACTCGAAACGTTTTGTGGAAATGTATTCGCATCGGAATTTATCACTCGAACGCGGAAAACTCAATAGAGTTTCCGATTGCAATATGCGCATCGCAATTGGAATTTAATTTCGCGTGATTTACCGCTTGTTGGTTGCTGCACAATTGATACAAATGATAATTTTCATTCGACAAGCGCTGGCAATCGTCACAAACGACAAATAATCATTTTTCCCGAAGGATATTTATGCTTAATATAAAATTTTTCATAAAAATAATATTAGCAATTATTTGCAAACATTTATTACAATTTTCAAATCCTGAATTCACTTCATTTTAAATTAATTTTATTTAAGGATTTTGGAGAACAATTTTGCTACAGTAAATTTCAAAATATTTACACTTTTATTTTTGCAATTTTTACAATTTTAAATGAAACAATAAATTTTTTTAATTAAAGAAAATAACAGAAATTTTTGAATTTGCTCTTGCTTAAAAACGATGTAATTTGATTTATTTTTTAATCTGTGTCATTATCAGTAATAAAAATTAACTGTAAATGCAATAAATCTGTAGATGAACATATGGTGCGATTGTTTGACATATTTGGGCATGAAATTCGGACAAGAAATACGAAAAGAAAGTGAAAATCAAAAGTTACTACATCAATAAATACATTAACAAAATCCAAAATGTAATTTTGAATCATTTTTTAATGTAATTTTATTCAAACTTAAATTTTATACATCAATTTTCGAAAATTTCTGTTATTCTATTAGAAATCAATCAAATTATTAAAAATTCAACTCCTATGAAAATTTTTATTATAAATTTAACAAATTATCAACATAAATCAATAAAAATAAAATAAATCTATATAAATGAACAAACCCAAAGACAACAAGTAATTAAATCAATTAAAACAACTTCAAAGTCCTAACAATTAATTAATTGATTAAAACCATCAATTAACTCATTTTCTCATATAATTTCAATAAATCAATAAATTTCAACAAACTTTATCATTGAATAACATCAATTTACCAAGAAAATCCGGTTTGAAAATCAATTAAACAAAATTCTTGCAAATTTATGTCTGAATGTAACATGTTCTACACTAATAACTAAATCTCGATAATTAGCATAGTGAAGTAAATGATAAAAACATGAGCAAATCGATTTTATTTACTCGTCAATTACTTGCTTCAATATACGAGCTAAATAAGGTCATGAAATGAACAAAATGAATAAGAGCAACAAAATTGAGAACACGAACAACTCGTCACTTCATTTTCACTTTCATGTTAATGTAATCGAATGTATTCATCATTATAATCAGTTGATGACAGCTCATGATGTGCTCACTAATGATGTCTTGATAATACTCATCAACCTGTTTGATTTAATCCTGGTATTTGAAAAAAGAAAACGAAAAAAAAAATTAATGAAATTGATCAACAACTTGTTGATTGATTAATTTATCATTTTGATTTAAATTTCAAAAATCATGAGATTTTTATTCAATGTAAACGTTTAATTAATAATGTTATTGATTTATCGATTTGATTATCCTTATCATTTTAGAGTTTTTTAAAAAGTAATAAAAATAATTGGACTTCTCAGAATTTCTAATTAGAAATATTAAAATTGATGAACAACTTGTTGATTTATTAATTTATAATTTAGATTTATCAATGAGATTTTCATTCAATATTAAAGTAAAATAAAAATTTTATTGATTTATCGAATTAATTATCCTTTATAACTTTAGAATTTTTTGAATAGTAATAATAATAATTGAACTTCTAAGAATTTCTAATTAGAAATATTAAAATTGATCAACAACTTGTTGATTTATCAATTTATAATTTAGAATTATCAATGAGATTTTCATTCAATGTGAAAGTTAAATAATAGTTTTATTGATTTATCGATTTGAATTTGGATTTTTTTGAAAAATTATAAAAGTAATTGAACTTCTAAGAAAATCAATTGGAAAATATTGAAATTAATCAAAAACTTGTTGATTGATTAATTTAATGTGAAAATGTAATAATTTTTTATTGATTTATCGATTAATTTATATTTTCTTTATCCTTCCTATTAATTTTTGGGATTTTTTAATTTTTTTTGTCTTGTAACTTGCAAACAAGATTTGTTAACTAACTAAAGATATCTTTGTGGAATTCTCACAAGGATAGTTCATTCAAAAAGGATCTCGATCCTGGCACGTAAGGACCATCGAAAATGATGGAAAACACCGATGAGGATTCACCCCCAGGAAACTGGGGGAGCATCCAGGAAGACTTTCATCCCGAACTCGAGTATACATTTAACATTTGGGGAATTTGCATCGAGCATTTACAATTATTACCAGAGGGGACGCTCGCGTGCCAGGATAATTGCATTATGAAATTACACCCTCTCGTATATTTGTTGGTTTGTTGCTCTTTTACCTCCCACTTCTCACCACGCAAACTGAAAATAATTACGAATTGCTTAATTGAGGAACAAAAGGTTGAAGGTCGAATGTTCATCCATTAATTGCTTTAAACGCTGCTTTATTTCGTTGTTGTCTGCCATTGTAAATTCCCGAATTGGGTGCCTTTTTAATAATTCAACTCGGACTCGTAGAAAACGCCAAAGAATTCGAATTGTATGTATGCTTACTTCTTTCGCAATTTGTTTGGCAAACAAAACGGTTGACTCGCGTCGGGTGTGCAAATATTTGTTCGCACATTATCCGAACGAGAATGTTATTCAATGATGTCGCTTGTTGTCGTGATTCGAACACTTCTTTGAGTATTTGATTATTTGGATGGATCAGGATTTTATTCAAGTTTGCCTTGAAATTTTTTGTAAGAAGTTATTTAGTTTTATGAGTAAAATCAAATAATTTTTGATGGTCAATTACAACAACACGGAATTATTTTATGTTAATAAATATTAATGTATTGTTTTCCAGAAGATAAAGAAAATTTAATTTTTGGAAACAGAAAAATTTGAAAAATGAGAAAAGACTTCACTTTAATTCATAAATGATATTCATGAAAAAATTATTATGTTCAAGGCCGGAAAATTGACACTTCTAAAGAATATTTTCATAAAACTAATACACATTTTTAAAGAAAATTTAATGGAGAATAATTTAAACTGAACCCCATTAAAATCCATTAATTAGTTTAGAAGATATAACAAAAAGTATTGCAAAGATAATTTTTCCATAAAAAATAAACATCAAATATTTAAACCATGAAATTTTAACTTTTGCATGTTCAAATTAACAAACCAACTAGATATTCTTAAAGTGCATTAAACAATCTACAAAATACAATGTGTCCATTAAAATTCCTGCAATAATCTCAAAATTATAGTAAAATATAAAAATTACCAAAATTTTTTTTACAAAATTTAGGAAGATGTTTTCTTTGAACATCAATAACTAATATTTCTATAATTATTTTTGCATATATCTATTAACCATGTGAAAATACATTAAATTTACTATTAATTATTCAACAAAAAAATTTTAATGATCCTTGTATTCAAAAGATATCACACATGATAGATTAATGTGAATTAATGAAAATTCATAAATGATATTCAAGAAAAAAAATATCATTTTCAAGGTTAGAAAATTGACACTTTCAAAAAACATTTTCCCAAAACTAATACATATTCTTAAAGGAAATTTAATGGAGAATAATTTAAACTAAACTCCATTAAAATCCATTAATTAGTTTAGAAGTTATAACTAAAAGTATAGCAAGGATAATTTGTCAACAAAAAGCAAACATCAAATTTTTGAACCATGAAATTTTAACTTTTGTATTTTTAAATTAAAAAACCAACTAGATATTCTGAAAGGGCATTAAACAATCTATAAAATGCGAAGTCCTCATTAAAATTGTTTGAATAATCTCAAAATTATAGTAAAATATAAAAGTTACCAAAAACAATATTTAGGAAAATGTTTTCTTTGAACCTCAATAACTAATATTTCTATAATTATTTTTGCATATATCTATTAACCATGTGAAAGTATATTAAATTTCCTATTAATTACTGAAAAAAGAATTTATAATAATCCTTCTATTCATAAGATATCACACATGATAGATTAATGTGAATTAATGAAAATTTATAAATGATATTCAAGAAAAAAATTATCATTTTCAAGGTTTGGAAATTGACACTTTCAAAAAACATTTCACAAAACTAATACATATTCTTAAAGGAAATTTAATAGAGAATAATTTAGACTAAACTTCATGAAAATCCCATAATTAGTTTAGAAGTTATTACAAAAAGTATTGCAAGGATAATTTTTCAGTCTAAAATAAACAACAAATTTTTAAACGTTGATATTGAAACTTTCCCATTACCAAAATATCAAACCAATTAGATATTCTAAAAGGGCATTAAACACTCTAGAAAATGCCAGTTAGATTTTTAAAATAGCTTCAAAATTTTGAAAATTAGACCTTAATTTGTGACAAATTTTTTTTTCTGCCAATCAGAAAAACTTTTTTCATTATATTTGACATTTACAAACTTTTATCATTGAAAATTACTAAATTTTCACATGAAACTCGACCTTTACTAATTATATCAATAACCTTTTTGAAAATTATGACCCACCTTACATCCAAACTTCCTCATCAAACCTTTTAAGGACTCATTATTGAATTTACTAGGAAATTAAATTAGAAATGCACTATTTCGAGCCTCTAATTTGACCAATATCATCGATAGGCTAATGTGAAAACGCGGTCGGGAAAATTATATAATTGTCCCGTCTGTTTAATGTCCACTGATTGACTTCCTGGATGTTTGCCGCCCCCGCATATCCCCACCATTGAATCATCACACCACCAAACGACACGAACAAATGTTCCCCTGTTTCCCGGTTTCCCTGTTTTCCCGGTTTCCCACTCGATCCTGGGACGAATGATCAGGTTATATTTAATGCTCCCGTAAATGCACCCTAAATTTTCCTACAGGATGTTCCAATATTTACGATCAAATCTAATATATTCAACAAAAATTTTTACCATCAATTTTCTTCATTTCCTGTTTTTGTTTTGAATGAAATTTTAAAATATTAATGAATAGTTGATGTCTGATACCTTAAATTTTTAAAAATGGTTGTTTTTGATTTCAAGGATAATTGTATAACCTCCAAATGGAATATTTGGGGGGCGGCAAGAGTGAATGTGTGTGGTTCGATGCGTTGTAAACTTTATAATAGGTCATAGATAGGTTCATTAAGTCTGCGATGACCTCTGGTTGCCTTCATTTTTCCGCGGTTTTTGCCACCGCCCCCGATGGATGCGTGTTCTACGGGTTGCATCATTAAAATATTTCGATTTTAACGAAGCGAATGCTCAGCTTCCATATGTGCTTTTAATTAAAATCATTTCCTCTCCGCTTTCACTGGCGTATTAGTGCTTATCAATGGGTTTTGTTCGCGAATTTGTTATTATAATTAAATATATTTGCAATTCTATGCGTTATCAATTATATTGGATTATGATATTTCACTGGAAATGAGACGAAATGCATTACTTTGATTCGAGAGCTTTTAATGATGACAGAAAAACATTAATAATAAATGATCTATGGAAGATTTTATTAATGGGTAAAATTATGGTCAAAGTTCATTTAAATGGCTATAAAATGCTTTTTTGATAATGAAAATCAGAGAAATAATCACGGAGATATGATAGACAATGTATGAAATGAACGTTCAAAAAATTAAAATTTTCGAAAATTTTTTTGAAATCTTTAAACAAATATTATAAAATATCCAAATAAATCAATTTAAAGATATTTTATCATTCTTTTAAACAAATTTTGAGTTGATAAAATCGGACTGATAGTTTTTGAGATATTTGTTAAAATGTTCGAGGAAAATTTATGAAGTTATAAAAAGTTTGATAAATTTAAGAAGATGATATTTTTGAGACTCAAAATCTAATAATTTTATAATTATTTTTGCAAATATCTATTAACTATGTGAAAGTATATTAAATTTCCTGTAATTTAGCATAAAAAAATTAATTAATAACTTTTGCATTCATAAGATATCTGACATAATAAATTAAAATGAATTAATGAATATGAACAAATGTAATTCAGAGAAAAAAATCATTTTCAAAGCTTGAAACTTCAAATTTCTATAAAGTATTTTCATATAGCTAATACATATTCTTAAAGGAAATTTAATTAAGAACAATTTAAACTAAACCCCATTAAAATCCATTAATTAGTTTAGAAAATATAACAAAAAGTATTGCAAGGATAATTTTTCCATAAAAAATAAACATCAAATATTTAAACTATGAAATTTTAACTTTTGCATTTTCAAATTAGCAAACCAACTAGATATTCTGAAAGTGCGTTAAATAATCTACAAAATACAAAATGCTCATTAAAATTGCTTCAATAATCCTGAAATAATATTAAAATATAAAAGTTACCAAAATTTTTTTTAGTAAATTTAAGAAGATATTTTCTTTGATCCTCAATAACTAATATTTTTGCAATTATATTTGCATATATCTATTAACCATCTGAAAGTACACAAAATTTCCTATAAATTACTGAAGAAAGAATTTTTAATAAACTTTCTATACATAAGATATAACACATGAAACATAAATGTGAATGAATGAAAATTGATAAAGGATATTCAGGAAAGAATTATTGTATTCAAGGCCTGAAAATTTACACTTCTAAAAAAGATTTTCATAAAACTAAAACACATTCTTAAAGGAAATTTAATGGAGAATAATTTAGACTAAACCTCATGAAAATCCCTTAATTAGTTTAGAAGATATCCCTAATAGTATTGCAAGGATAATTTTTAAGTCAAAAATGAACAACAATTTTTCAAACGTCGAAATTTCAACTTTCCCATTATTAAAACCCCAAACCCATTAGATATTCTGAAAGGGCATTAAACACTCTACAAAATGCAAGTTAGAACTTTAAAATCGCTCCAATAGTTTGAAAATTATGCAAAAATCTAAAAGTGACCAAAAAAATCCAAAAAGGATAATTTCAGAAAAGTGCCTGAAAACAGCAATTTGACACTCAACTAACGTCCCAAACGTCGACTAGACATATTCGTAACATGGACGAGTGTGGAAGTGGAGGCGGCAACATGAAGATCGTCGGCGACGGCGGCGGAGGCGGTGGCGGCAGTGGGAAAAGTTGTCGAATCCTCGACAAGAGTTGGAGGGTGCGAATAGCAGGAACGTGCCACGAATACGAACGGCCGACCAGATTGATCATATTAGCAGCAAATTACCGCCATGCCATCATCATCATCACCACCGCCCCCCGAGCCGCCACCCCCGAACATATCACATCGGCATTACCGCCTCCAGGATCCCCATCTTCAAGAAAAGGAAGAAAAAGATGAAGAAGAAGAAGAAGAAGGCGCTTTATTCGCAATTACTTTTCGTGCATACTTGCCGCCCCCAATGCTTTTTCACTCCTTCTAATAGCCATTAATGTATGAATGATCCTTGAAAATTTAAAACGGGAAAATGAATGGTTCTGAAAAAATAATGGTTTTAAGGATTGGTGATTTTTAACCCTTTGGATGTAGATCATGATGAGTACATGTCAATTCCGGATGTAGATTTGATGAAAAATAAGTGGCGGCAAGTGGCGCCCCCAGTGACTTGCGCATCGGCTCATAAATAAAATAAATACGTGGGGGGCGGCATTGGCAATGCGTTTAAATCGCGCCCGGGATTTACAGGACGCAAGATGATCCTTCGGCCCATCCTCACATTCGCATTCACCGCGTGCTGCGTTCGTTGTTGTCTGCCGCCGCCCCCCAACGACCGTTACACATATGCTTCCGCCACCAGAACCACCATCAACCACCTCGAACCACCACCGACGTGTTCATATCGTGGAGCATCGTGCTCGTGAATATTTACAAGTGTTATGATATCTGAGAGGAGGCTGCCGCCCCCACCACCCACCAAGAAACACAAACGGAAGAACAACGCGATATCCTCGAGGAGCCTGCAGGATGCACGCATATTGGCGTCGTCTTGCTGCTTCCGGTTTCGCTGCCGCCCCCCAGCAGAGCCAGCTGGAATGATGTTTCGAGTGGCGGCTGCAGTTCGTGCAGATGCTTACCACTTTGCTGCCGCCTCCAACAGCAACCGACACGTCTCCTCTACGTTGCAGAGATATTCAAATAAACGAATTTTATCATATCGAACGTGCTGGCATTTGGTGCCCCTTGCCGCCCCCGTTTCTGCACAGAGTGGTGGGGGGAAGGGGGTTGTTTTGTTTCGGTCGTGATCTCTTCCGGTCGGGGAAAAAGGAAGTAGTCGGGATAACACCGGGAAAAGTTAGTTTCAAGGATCAAAATGGTTGAAATTATTGTTGAATTGTTTTTAAGAATGGTTTTTGTTTGGTTTCATTGATATTTTCGAGTAATTCTCGAAAAATTGATTATAAATGAAATTGTTTATAACAATAGAATTGTTTTTATTTCACTTTTAGTATAATTTATTATTATTTTCTGAAATTTCAAAA
The DNA here is from genome assembly GCA_030264555.1 of Aleochara sp. GC000083. Taxonomy (NCBI): domain Eukaryota; kingdom Metazoa; phylum Arthropoda; class Insecta; order Coleoptera; family Staphylinidae; genus Aleochara; species Aleochara sp. GC000083. The sequence goes on from JARJDZ010003413.1 coordinate 17,479, forward strand.
ATAAAATCTCACATTTGAGGTATGTATGAATTTTTTCGAATTTGTTTATAACTTTTTAATTTGGATATAACTGTTGTTTGTTGTAAGAAAATTGCTATTGTTTCTAAGGATTTTAATAGAGAATTTAATCATCTTTCATTAGCTTTTTAATTTTTTAAAATTCTGCTAATTGTTTATAAGATATTAGTCAAAATCTCACAAGAAGAATTTAAAATTAAAATTTTCACTTTAATTACAAGTTTTTTTGTTTTCAAAGTCAAATAACTATTATATTTAAGGAGAAATTTAAATTATTTATAAACATTTTAATAGAGAAATTAATTTGCTTTAAAATGAGTTTATAATTTGAAAAATCGCATAAATTGTTTAGAAGATATTAAACAAAATATCAGAGAAACAAATTAAGGATTTCACATCAATTGCTCTGCATTGCAGTGTACTTATTTGTTTTCAAAGTCAAATTTCTATTATTTCTTCAAAAGGAATTAAACTGGCTTTTGAATATTTTTTAATAGAGAATTTAAGTGGCTTCAAAATGAGTTTATAATTTTTAAAATTCCTTCATTAGTTTTTAAAATATGAGGCAAAATATAACAGAAAGAAATTGTAAAATTTCAAGCATAAAGAAAGTTTCGTTGTTTTCAATAGCAAATTTCTCTTATTTCTTAAAACGATATCAAAATGATTTCCAGATGACCTAATAGGAAATCTAATTTACTATTAAGAAATTTCATAGTTTTTAAATTTTCGGAAATTGTTTACAAGATATTCTGCAAAATATGAAAGAAGCAAATTACAAAATGTCAAGCATATAGGGAGTTTAGTTGTTTTCAAATGTAAATAACTTTTTATTTTTCTCAGATAAATTGAAATTATTTACAGGTGTTTTATAGAGAATTTAATTAGCTTTAAACTGCTTTTTTAATTTTTAAAATCTTATAATTAGTTTATATGATATGAGGCAAAATCTGAAAGATACAAATTATAATATTTCAAGCAAATGAAGAGTTGGGTCGTTTTCAAGGGCAAATCTATATGATTTTTCAAAAAGTAATTTAAATTCCAAAAAAATATTTTAAAAGAGAATTTATTTGGCTTCAAATAGCTTTTTTAATTTTTAAAATTTCTCAAATACTTTAAAAGTTATGAGACAAAATATCATTGAAACAAATTATAATATTTCAAGCATACAGAGAGTTTAACTGTTTTCAAATGTAAGTATCTATTATCCATTAAAGATGAATTGAAATTCCATATAGGTATCTTGAAAGAGAATTTAATTGGCTTTCAACTACTTTTCTAATTTTGAAAATTCCAAAAATATTTTAAAAGATATAAGGCAAAATGTCAATGAAATAAATTATTATATTTCAAGCATAGAAAGATTTTAATTGTTTTCAAAGTCAAATAACTGTTATTTCTCAAAGATAAATTAAAATAATCCATAAATATTTTAATAGAGAATTTAATTATCTTTCAATTGCTTTTTTAATTTTTAAAATATTTTAAATAGTTTATAAGATATGTGGCAAAATCTCAAATAAACAAATTATATCATTTCAACTAAATAAAAAACTTTTTTATTTTCAAAGACATATAACTATAACTTCCTGAAAAGTTTTTGAAATTGTTTATCCACATATAAACACAATATTTAATAATCTTTAAGTTGCTTTTTTAATTTTTACAATTCCACAAAAACTTCACCAGATATGAACACATTCGTCTACTTTTTCGCGTTGATATAGTTTATTTCGGTATTTAGTCATCGACAATATTAGCATTTAGTGTGCATTGTCCAGGATGTCTGCACACCACAAAGGAAACGCGTTAAAACGCTAAAACGTCCTCGCATATTGCCATTCGACCAATGGCAATAACACTCTTATTATGTGACTATTATTCGCAAAAGTTATTGTGTCCCAAATTCGTCGCGTTTGTTGCATTCAACCAGCAACTATATTCGTTCACTCACTGACTAATAAGCGTTTTATCGTTTAGTGGCTGGCACAATTGTGGCATTCGATAATAACTTGAATATGTCTATACCACAAGCAATCTGTTTCCAGATGCAAATTCCCAAAAATTCGCATTCAAATTCAAGATTCTTGTTGGGACCAGATTTTTTTTTTATTAATTTATTTATTTTTTAATTTTTTAATTTTTTGACAAAGAACATCTGTACGAATATAATAGAGTATTATATGAGTTTTTAATGAATGGACCATTGATTAACGAAATGCTCATCATGAAATTTTAAGAGCAATAAAAATATACAAAACCTTTATTGTTCATCTTGTTGAATGATTTGTTCTTGATAAATATTCATATGACGTCATAGAAACGATAAATTAATAGAATCGATGTGGTCAATTGAAATTATTGATTTTCAAAATTGATTAGTTCAATACAGGACCGGTCTAAAAATATTTCTCTGCATATAATGATTGGTTATTTGTTATACCAACAAATAAGCAAACATTTTCATTAGCTTTAAGTGTAATGACTCGAACATCAAAGAAATCATCAGCTACTTGATGTGATTACACATGAATAAGTAACTACTGATTGCTAAAGGATTGGTGAATGGAGGGGGAAATCAAAGAATCAAGGAATATGAAATGAAATGTGAAATATGATGAATACGAAAGCGTAGCCTTAATTTGATCTGAAGGTTCAACAACAATGGCGGGTCAAGGATCGATATCGATTATTCATTAGTTTTTAAATTTCCTCTAAGGATTTTCACGTAATTCAGGGAATTTTCTGAAAATTACATTCCCAACTTTCAGACTTTTCAGGACTATCAACTAATACCCATTTAATTTTTGATTTTCCCAATTTCATCCTCTTCTTCGTTCATTTTCGTTTTCCTCGTCCTTTTTCTTCTTGAAAATGTGAATTTCCAAGGAGGAAAGCTGGGAGACAGTTTTGTTTTCGAAACTTACGTGTATTTTAAGAATCGCTATGAAATCCCTGTAAAGCTATCACGTAGTCGTCCTCCCACTCCTCCTCCTCGACGTCCCGCGTCGTCCTCCTTCTTTCTGGAAGAAGGAAGGAATGTATATGATCCTGGCGGCGCTTGTGGCGGCTTTCCTCGAGGTCCAGGCGCCGTGATGAGCAATCCTTCCGGATCTTAGTTTCGCAGTCACGATAAGCGAGCTGAAAAATACAGCAAAAACGTAACAACGAGGGTGGAAGAAAAAAAAATATATATATAAAAATATTGGCTCGATTTCTTTCGTCTGGCTTCTCGTATTTTTTGGGGCTGTCTCGATTGTTGCTGGCGTCTTCGTCGATTTTTGATTTCGATGGTGGAACTGATACGGTGGCGGAATCGATGGCCAACTCGTGTTACCACCGAGCAACCCCCAGCTGAAAGAAGTCGAGGACACGTTGCACGTTTCGTTGGGGGATGTTGGGGGCGGCTGTGGCGGCATCGCTTACATCACAAATAACCTCAAAATTACCTTCTGGGCGCACACGTGAGACCACGTGAGATGTCTTAAATATCGAAAATGTCTGGACAGAAAAGATCAAAAAAGATCAATATTGTATTTGATATGATTTTCATAAAATTTGGAAAAATCGATGGACGTGATAAATGATGATTTTTGATTTTTAAATATTGTGAAAGATTTCTTTGAGATCTTCAATTTGGACTAGAAATTTTTAAAATCGGACCAAAAGTTTCTGAGATATGATTTTTTAAACTTTAGAGTTACAAAAAAATTTCGATATCTTGATTTTGAAATTTGAAGGCAATAATTTTACACTTCCAGAATGATAATTACAGCAAATTATAGTTTATTTTAAAGATTATTTATGGTATTATAAAATTTGTAAATTTGGTTCTGATTTATCTAACAATTCAAAAAATAATTGCAAATACATAGAACAATGATTTTTTATAGAAAATATTTGTGATGTATTTTCAATGTTTGAAATTTAACATTTCTGGTCCTCCCAAGAAGAAATGAATATAACCTATTTAAAGTATAATTCAAAATCTACAAATTGCTGTTTTTAAAATTAAAATCCCTTCAATAGTTTAAAAGATATGATCTTTTAAAAATTTTCAAATTCATAAGAAACAAATCAATCTTAACTAATAACTTTCTCAACTTTGATAGCAAAAATTTCATATTTCCTCAGGTCCAATAAAATTAACTAATAGCTTATTTAAAAGAGTATTTAATTGCCTTTAAATTTTGAAATTTTTGTTTTTTGGGCAGCTTTTTTTCAAAAGATACAAGCGATGAAATAAAATGATGTTTTTAATGATGAAAATACGATAGTATCATTTTCTATGTACGATATCGAATATTTCTGAATTTTTTTAAAATAATAGAATAGCATAATAAAAAAGTTTATTTAAAGTTCTACAAATTACTGAAATTCAAATTGAAATTGGTTCAATAGTTTAGAAGATATGACTTGTTAAAATTTTTCTAATTCAAAAAAGTAAGTCAATCGTCACTAACAACTTTTTCAACTTTGACAGCAATAATTTCATATTTCTTATTGTCCAATTAAATTAACTATAAGCTCATTTGAAACAGCATTTAATTAGCTATAAATTTTGTAATTTTTATTATTTCAGCAGATTTTGTTCAAAAGTTACAAACAGTTGAATAAAATGTTGCATTTAAAGTTGAAATTTGATAGTATCATTTTCAATGCATAATATCGGAAATTTTTGCACTTTCTGAAAATTTATGAATGCTATGATCAAATAGTGTTTTTCAAGATCTACAAAATGGTGTATTGCAATTTGAAATCGGTCCATTAGTTTAGGAGATATTAATTTTTGAAAATTATAAAATTTAAACGAAAAATCAATCTTCATTAAAAACTTTAAAAATTTATGCAACTTTGAAAGAGAGAATTATATTGTTCCTTATATGGAATATACTTATACCATAGCTCATTTTAAAGATAATTTAATTATCTATAAATTGGATAAGTTTCAAATAAATTGACCAATTTGTTTAAAAGTTATAAACAATCAAACAAAATAATTCATTATAAATCTCAAAATGCAAATTAAAATTTCCTCTAAGAAAAAATCAATGTAATCGATAATCGAGCTCCAGGAAATTGATAATTTAAAGACTACATTTATAAAACTAGATGATAAATAAATAAATTCAAAAAAATAAAAAAAATTCCTTGTGGAAAATGAGTTATAAAGTAAAATTGTAGATTATAAGAAAAGAGTTTGCACGCCAGATGGCTTCCATCTTCCTGTTTTGCACCGGGGGTGGCTACAATCGGGGGTGTATGGACAACTTTATATAAAGGTTTGCCAGAAACGAAGCCAACTTTACCATCGTTTACCATCGTTTGCTCTCTGCCAAGCGAAATCCACACCGACATCTTCGCCGGCCGCGAACAACAAAGCCCGATTTTCTGGGGGCGGTTGCTCGCCGCCCTCGTAAAATATAATTGCAGATGGCTTGTGTACTCGTGTACTCCTCGTGCCCCGCATTTCGATTCGTGTTCCTGGCTCAATCTCATAGTTTTCCGCACTTTTCTCCCGCAATTATTTGTTGGCTTGTTTAGATATTAGAAATGTTTGCAGATAAAATATTGCTGATATCTTCACCACCCCCACTATTTTTCAAAGAGGGATGACATTTTCATTGATTTTCAGGATTATTCTTTCATAAAATTAACTTTAAATTATTAAATTCGGTCCTGAAGTTTGAGTTGTATCAGTTTTTGTGATACGATTTTTTTAATTGGAAATTTCTAGTTTGGGGGTGAAAATCTCGGGTTTCCAAATTTCAAATTATATAGTGTTATAGATAATTTTAAAGGAAATTTTATTATCTATAACGTGCAATTTTTGTAATTGAAATTGATCCAATAGTTTAGAAATTACAGCTAATTAAAAAAATCAATAAATTTTGCACTTAATAAATTTTGGCGGCATTTTTTTGGCATTTTCGGGGTGATCTAAATGGAAATTTATAGGTAAAATAAAAGAATATTTAATATAGTATGTAGTAATAAAAATTTGTTCAATTGAAATCAATAGCTTTTAAATTATAAACAATTTTAAAGTTTTAAAGTTCAAAAACTTGTATTCAATTAAAATTTCAATCTATAGTTTAGATCCTCTAGAACTGGTATTTCTTTGAAAGAAAATTATTTTGTGAAAAACTAATATAAAAGAGAATTTAATGTACCTTTCCAAACAGTTTTCGTATTTGTTGTAGCTCTAATAGTTTAAAAATTACATGAAATTGAAAATATCAACAAATTTCTGTAATTAAAATATTTTGATTGTATTTTTTGGCACTTCCGGTATAATGCAAATAGAAAATTACAGATAAAATGAAAGAATATTTAATATAGTATCCAGTTATAAAGTTTTATTTAACTGAAGTCAGTAGTTATTAAATTATAAACAATTTTAAAGTTCAAAAACTTTTTTCAAATAAATTTTCAATTCTAAATTTAGAGCCCCAGAACTGAAATTTTCTCGGAGAAAATTATTTTGGTAATAACTAATTTAAAGAAAAATTTAATATACTTTTCAAAACAGTTTTCATATTTGTTGTAACTCTAATAGTTTAATAATTACATTCAATTGAAGATATCAACAAATTTTTGTAATTGAAGTATTTTGATTGTAATTTTTGGAACTTCCGGTATAATTCAAATAGAAAATTGCAGATGAAATGAAAGAATATTTAATACAGCAACTAATTGTTTATATTTATCTGACTGAAATCAGTAGTTTTTAAATTATAAACAATTTCAAAGTTCAGAAACTTTTTTCACGTAAAATTTTAATTCAAAGTTTGAACCCCCAAAAATAGTATTTTCCCATGGAAAATTATTTTGAAAATTACCAATCTAAAAGAGAATTTAATATACTTTTCGAAAACGTTTTCATATTTGTTGTAACTCTAATAGTTCAAAAAATACATAAATAAGTTTGAAACAATGCTCCAAACTTTGAAAAAAAAATCTCCCATGTAATTTGTTAATAATCTTAAAATTCTAATGAAATCACCAAGTATGAATAGGATATCAGGGATGATATGACACACGAGAGGACCTCACAGGACTCGTTTCCGCTTCCGCGCTTCACGTCCTGATCGCAGAGGGCGCTGAAGAAGTAACAACAGTAAGCAAGCACGTCGCAAGTATTTGCATAAACATGAATAAATAGTTTAGTTGAGTTCGCCTTTATCGTCGGTCCATGCCGCTAGATTAGTATCCTTTCGAAGGACGACACGGATGGAAGTTCGTCCTGAAGAAACCGGAAGAGGACGACATGGAGTGGGGGCGGCAGGCAGTTAGCGCCAAGAGGCGGAAAGTTTGCACTTTATTTGGCGCAAATTTGTTTTTCAAACAAAATGTGTCGTCGGCGGAATTTTAAGCACGAGGTGTGACGAACCCAAGCTATGATCCCGGATGGTTGGGGGTGGCTTTTGGGGGGTTGGAAAATTGTGCATAAGAACCCGGAGGCGGCGGTCATCGTATTACGAGGTGTCGGAAAGTTAAAGGACGTCTTAGTAAGGAAACGCGTGCATCGAATAACAGATGGATTATTATCGCGTTATTATCAAAGATGGGGGTGGTGGTGGTGGTGGTGGGTTTTTGCCGCCATCTTCGATGGTCGAGGAAGCAAGTTTTCCTGGCTGGATAGTCGAGTTTGTAGTGTTAGTGCGGATGCTTTCTTCCTGAAGGAAAACGATACTCAGATTTCGCACCATCAACCGAAGGGGTTGTTGGGGGTTGTTGGGGGCGGTTGGGGTGCATTCCAGATGTTTTCCCGAAGACGAGGTTGGCCTCTATGGCCAAGAACGTAGCCGAGGTACTGATAAATGTTGCGTTGCTGAAGAAGGAGCCAAACGTTATTTACTTTGCGATTCAATCTTCTTCCTGGGGGCAGGAAGGACCAACATCCCCGAAAACTGCCCCCGACATGTTTTCTACATTTATGAGGTGTATTTTTAGCGTTTTTTACAGGGGTGATGGTTTTCCAATTTTTTGTTCTCGAAGAAAATGTTAAATTGTTTTTTTGGAGATGAATTATTCTTTGGGAAAACTTTTTGGAAAACAAGTAATAACTTTTTAAATGTTTGAGGTATTGATGAAATTTTTAAAGGAATATTTAGAAGATGAGTTGTATTTTAAAAATTGTGAAGTTGTAAAGGTGTACTGTGATTATTTCATAGTGAAAATTAATTTTGAAATTGACCAATGAAATTTTGATATTCTTCGTTGAACGAAACACTTGATGATTTTCAAGGCCAATTTTTTCATATTATTTTTCTTAATAATTAAATTCTGTCAAAAGATGTTTTTAGATAAAATAATTCTCTTTAAAAATCTGAAAACGAAATGTAAATATCTCAAATATTTTAAAAAATATTCCACTTTTTCTAAAATTTAATTACAAACATAATATATTTATTTATTGAAATTAATAAAGCAGGAAAGCTAAGAAAATTGTCATGTTTGGTATCAAAAGAAAGGAAATTCAATTTTCTACACGCTCAATACATTTATTTATTAGTAAAATTAAACAATGTCAAACGCATTGCAATAAACGTTCAATACAAACATTGAACTGTCGTACGATCGCATGGAATCTGACCGAATCTCATTCGAGTACAAACTTTTTTAATTATTGTTATTAAAAAAGAACCGGAAAACGGAAAATAGTCAAATTTGGTATCAAAAGAAAGGGAATTAAATTTTCTATACGATCAATTCGTTAGTTTATTAGTAGAAATAAATAATCCCAAGCGCATTGCAATAAACGTTCAATACAAACATTGAACTGCCGCACGATCGTACGATATTTAAATTTGATTTTGCATGAATCGTTTTCTTATAACTTTCATAATTTTTGAAATATTTAAGTTATTCGAAAAGCCTTAACGGATATTTGTAGAAGAAGAGTTATACTTTCTAATTGTTATTTGGATTATAATTTTGTGTAATTTATTCAGCCTAAAATTTAATTTTGAAATTACCATCAAGTCACAAACTTTACTTTTTTCTTACATGTTTTTCTTTGACATTTTTCAGAATAAAATTTAACGACTAAATATTTTTCTAGAAACAATTTTTATCGAAAATTTTATGAACTTTCATTCTGTGAAAACGCCAAATGAATATCTTAAATATTTCAAAAGTTATTCATGTATTTCTGAAATAAATACTATGAAATTTTATTTATAAGAAAATTCATTTTAATCCTTAAGAAATTGTTGACGAATTTAATATAAGTAAAAAAAACAAAAGGATAATTTAATAGATGTATACATTAATTTTGATATTGATATATTGATATTGATTGATGATAACCAAGAAAATCACATGAAATTTAAATTTTACTCCCATCACAACATATTTTAGCACAAATTTTAATCCTTTTTTTTTTCAATCAATTTCCAGCATGAAGATGACCTCACCTTCGACACACAGCACATCGACGGTCATCCGGATCGATCCCGAAGATCACTGGAGCATGTAAATAGTAAATCTAGTCAAGATGCGAAACTTCCTGAAGGAGACGAACATGCGAAAACCGAAGAGCATTGGCTCACCAAATCCTTCCATCGCGTCCGTCGTGGCTTGTTCGATTGGGGCTGGGGCTCCTCATCCTCGGACGAAGACAAAAAATCCGAAGAAGTCACGGAACCGGAAGAACCACCCACGGAACGCGAAGATGAAGCTGGAGGACAATCGCAACAACTCGTCGACAGCGGCTCCCAGGAGCACGTCCAACCGGAAGCCACCAAGGACGATGACGACTACGATACCCTCTCCTTCGACGGAAGCAACCACCAGGTCCAAACCCACAAAACCCCCGAACCGTACGTACAAATCATCCATCTTTTTTGTCAAAATTGTAATTTCAAACCATTTTCTTTTCAAGGAGTAACTTTGATGATGATGACGATGATGATGACTTCCTGAATTCCGGGGAGTATTCCGGGAAGGAGGAGCTGCCCACGGAGGGACATCATGCAGAACATCCGGTTTACTATCGGTTGAGGTTCACTCTGATGGAGCCCTTCACCAAAGACCTGGAGAACCATTACAGTGACGCCTACAAGAGGCTTTCTGAACAGGTTGTTGATAACATCGACCAGCTTCTGAAGAAGGTGCCCGGAAATCAGACTTCTTCAGTGGTGCGATTTCAGTGAGTGCATTTTTTGGAATGTTTCTGGGAGTTTTTGTAATAATTGGGGGTGGTTCTTTTTTAGGAAGAGGAGTGCTGATTCGTTTTCGGCTTTGGTGACCGTTGACATTCAGAGTGATTATAATGATATGCAATTGATCAAGAAAACCATCTTTAATCAAATTGATAACTTCCATGTGATTGGAAGTTTGGGAGCTCATTTGGATGATTTCAAATTCCAGGCTTTTGAAGGTAATTTATTTTTTCAATTTCTTTTTATTAGAAGAAAAAAAAAATATTGGATTTAATAATAAACACTGAAGATTAAAAAATATCATTTAATTTTGTGATTAAAAGTTATCGAAATATTTTAAGTTATTCCTGAAAATTATTTTTTTTTTAATGACATAAATATATCAATGAAAGATTTTATTTTTTATTGACATCTAACTTGAAAAAATCAGAGTTTAATGAGATTAAAAAATATGCAAAAAATAACATAAATTGGTTTCAAAGTTAAGAGAAATAAACATTTATTTGTTATCAAATTGATTTTTTGAAATATTTAGAAATAATTTTTTATGAAAATTCAGGAATCTCAATTCCAGGATTTAACTTAAATTTTGTAATTAGAAAAGCAAATTTAATATGAATAATTGAACCAAAATTAACATTCAATAAGCAGATTTAAATTCAATTTTCAAATAAAAATTAATATTTACAAATAATTTTGTCTTTGGATATTAATTGTTTTTAATTGAATTAATATTTTGATTATTTTTGTATTGATAAATGATAAAAAATAGCAAATATGTTTGAAAATGAGGATAATTTTTGATTTATTTCTTTTTGTTTATTTTTATGTTTTAATTTTCCATCGAAGGACCACAAAATATTTGCTCGGACAATGAAATTCAGTGCAAAAGTGGTGAATGTGTCCCTCTTATCGCAAGATGTAACCATCATAAGGATTGTTCAGATGGAACTGATGAAGATGATTGTCCTGGTATGAAATTTTTATTTAAATTTTATTTCTATAATTTAAAATTTACATTATATATTATTTCATTTGTATATATTTCATATAACACATTTATTTCCTTATTATTTATTTAATTATTTATTTAATTATTTAATTTGGTAGTTTGATCTAATTTTGGTGTAGGTTTTTGCTGCTATTTCTTGCATTTAATCTTAATTAATCACAAAACTTTTTTAAAACTAGTTATTAAATTTCAAAATGAATAATACGTTTGAAAAATTAGATTCATAAAATTTTAAATTGTGGGTAAATTTTTAAATTGAATTCAAATTTGGAATTTTGGAACTACAAGGATAATGAATCTAAATTCGACCCTGGGCAAAATTTTCTTGTATGAATAAGTATGATAGCATAAATCTTAATAATGAGACGCTCTAATTGCGTCTGCAACTTGGACGTGCGACGTGCTTTTTGTCCTTCGAGGGAAACAGGAAGCTCGCATCCTTCCAAGATGGTGGTTGCAATGCAACTCGCAGGATAACATTGAGGTTAACTGTGCTTGTATTACGAACGTGTCAACATGTGACACATCTGTTTGTTAATTACGTTACACTTAAATTCAAGGATTCTAACCTTTAGGTGAAGAAATTCCAGAAGGATTTTCAAGGAGTAATTTTTTATCCTTTTTCGTTATCAATTTTAAGATATATAGAAAGGATTTTCTGAAATTGGTGTAATTGGCTTTAAAGTAGGATTATTCAGGATTCTAGTTGATATTTTCAATGATTATTCTGTATAATTTTTAGTTGTGTTTGGATTTTTTGAAATTTCATTCCTTTAATTCCAATAAAAATATGAGGTAATTTTGTGGTAGGATTTCTCAAATTTTTGTAATGATAATATAGTCAAGTTATACATCATTGAAAAGGAAATTTAATAGGCTTTCTGTTTATCTAAAGATTTTTAAAATTCACTCTCTGATTACTTAGAAATTAATTAAAATATAAATAGAATCATGAATAACAAAATTCAGGTTGCAAAAAATTTGAATTTCTCTTTTGCCAGATTTAAATGCTAATAAAACTAATTTCTGATAATGCAACTTCAAAAATTAAAGTATTATTTAAAAGGTTCTTTAATTACCTTCATATTTCTTTAAAAATATTTTTATTTTCTTGAAATTTTGTAGCTAAAAAAATGAATTCAAAATTATCTGATTTTGTTCTCATTTAATCTATCAATTAAATGTCTGCTGATTTCTGGATAAATTTTTAGGTTATTTAAACAATGAAAAACATTTTATGAAACAGTTTTAAATTGTCTATAAAATGCTTTTTTAATTTTTAAATTCGAATAAAATTTGAAAAAGTTACACCTGAAAATATTATCACTTAAAATTTTTAAATTTTCTTATAGAAGATTCTTTGTTTTTGATCCTAAATTAAACAATTTTTCCGATTATAATTTATATTAAGTGATAGATCATTTTAAAGAGAATTTAATAGTCTTTCTATTTATCTAAAAATTTTCACAATTAATTTTCAGATTGCTCAGATATTAATTAAAATACAAATACAATCATACAAAAACCCCTTTGCAAGAAATTTTTCTTTAGAAAATTTCAGATATCAATAAAGCCAATTTTTGGAAAGGTAACATTTAAGATTGATAGTTCATTTAAAAGAGGGTTTAATTAACTTTAAATTTCCGTCAAAATATATTAATTTTCTTGAAAATTTCTAACTGAAAAAAAGAATTCAAAATTAACTGATTTTTTCCCCTCATTCAAATTACCATTTAAGTTATCATTGATTTTCGTAGCAATTTTCAGGTTATTTAAATAATGAAAAACATTTTGTGAAACAGTTTTAAATTGTCTATAAAATGCTTTTTTAATTTTTAAATTCGGATAAAATTTGAAAAAGTTACACCTGAAAATATTATCACTTGAAATTCTTAAATTTTCTTATAGAAGCTTCTTTGTTTTTTATCCTAAATTAAACAATTTTTTCAATTATAATTTATATTAAGTGATAGATCATTTTAAAGAGAATTTAATAGTCTTTCTATTTATCTAAAAATTTTCACAATTAACTTGCAGATTGCTTAGAAATTAATTAAAATATAAATACAATCATACAAAAAATCCTATTGCAAGAAATTTTTCTTTAGAAAATTTCAGGTATCAATAAAATCAATTTGTGGAATGGTAACTTTTGAAATTCATAGTTTATTTAAAAGAGGGTTTAATTAACTTTAAATTTCCGTCAAAATATTTTTATTTTCTTGAAAATTTGAAACTGAAAAAAGGAATTCAAAATTAACTGATTTTTTCATCTCAGTTAAATTACCATTTAAGTTTTAGAAAATTTCAGGTATCAATAAAATCAATTTGTGAAATGGTAACTTTTGAAATTCATAGTTTATTTAAAAAAGGATTTAATGTGCTTTAAATTTCCGTCAAAATATTTTATTTTTTTGAAAATTTCTAACTGAAAAAAGGAATTAAAAATTAACTGATTTTTCCTATTATTTAAATTACCATTTATGTTATCATTCATTTTCGGAGCAATTTTCAGATTATTTAAATTATGTTGAACATTTTATAAAACAGTTTTAAATTATCTATAAAATGCTTTTTTAATTATCAAAATCGGATTAAATTTGAAATATTATCAATAGAAATTTTGTAATTTACACCCAAAAGATTCATTGTTTTTGAATTTAAATTAAACAATTTTGCCGATGATAATTTATATTCAATAATACATCAATTTTTAGAGAATTTAATATACTTTCATATTCTGAAAACGTTCTTTCAAAATTCCTGAAACTTTTCTAAATATTGCCAAAAAAGTATGCGAAAGCACTTTAATATTATTAATCAATTGTTTTTTTGATTTTAATTATAAATTTTTGAATTTAATTAAGAAGGATAATTGAAGAATAGGTTTTTTCTTGAAGACTGCATTTTAAAAAACCATCTCTTATATATTTAAAAACACCTTTATCCTGGAAAATTAACTGCTTTTCTTACCATTTACCATTTATCCTTTTTTGAAATTTGAATTTCCCGCCTTATTTGATGGTGCAACAACAAATTATCCTTCAGCAACTGGTGCAGGTATCCTCTAACTGTAAAAATCAGCTACCATTCGTAAGGACAACCAACTGCAAATCGCTAATTACAACGCCAACGCCGCTAATCGCTTGCAAAAATTGCTGCCAACCAAAAAAAGGATAACCGCCAGAAAATAAACAACAACATATCATTTCTGTCCACCAACGAAGCTCTAGTACCGGATACGACGGACACGGATGACGATCCTGTGGAAGTGGACCTGGACTTCCCTCCAGAGCCCTCTTCGAGCGCCCGGCCATCAACCACGACTGCTGCGGGGGCGGAAACGCCGAGCAGCACACTGCATCCGGCCCGCCCCACCGGCAGATGTCGCGCCGATGACGTAATATCCTGCGAGGACCATCCGCACATCACCATCTGCGCCGACCAGGAATGCGACGGCATTCCCGATTGTCCCAACGGGGAGGACGAGGAGCCCGTCAAATGTGGTCTTGCTGAACGTAAATAACATTTCCAGAAAGAAAACCCCAAAAAAAACCAAAAACAAAACTTTCAAATAACAACTTTACGAACTAATCTCTGTGTCCTGTTCGTCCTGGTTCTTTGCAGGTGGATGTCATCTTGTGTGTCACTTTCGTCCTGTGTGTGTTTCGGTGTCGTAGAGCTCTTGGATAATGAATTAATTGCTAATTTTGGGCTTGATGCAAATTGCAATTGTTTCAGTGCGAAGTTTTAATGCTGTTTTCTTCGTCGTTTTGCAGCTTGTGCCGTTGGTGAATTGTCCTGTGACATCTCCAGGTGTATTCCCGAAAGACAACGCTGCGATGGACGATTTGATTGCGAGGATAAAACCGACGAGCAGAATTGTCCAGGTAATTTTACTTCTTTTATACTTTTCAAATTTGCTGGTGTAGAAAAAGGATCAAATTTCAAATGCAATTATCTTTGGGTATCCAAATGATACCAATATCGTGTCACGTATCAATGGAAAGGATATTTAATTGGCTATTAAAGCCTGAAATGGGATTTCTAATCAGAGTAACAGTTTTGGAGATATCACTAAAAATGTGGTAAAAAACATTCAAGGAATAAATATTTTGATATATCATATTCAGATCAAAATATCTCCCATTTCTGGAAGGATAATAATATGATATTATATATCATTTTAAAGAGAATTTCATACTCTCTTTTACCAACTATTTAGATTGTTGATCACATAAATGATATCAGAAAAATAGCTAAGAATCTATGAAGAAATACAAAGAAGTTTTCATTCGGTTGAATTAAAGAAGGATCAAAGTTTAAATGTAAATATCTTAAGTTAGAGAAAAGATAACAATTTCAAGTTCAGATCAGTTAAAAGTGAATTTAATTAGCTTTCATAATCTGCAAAGCAATTTCTTATAAGAAAATTGGTTTTCTAAATATTACTAAAAACATATTATCAAATTATCGATGTCTAGAAAAAAAATATTTGTTGTATTATCATATTCAGATCTTATTATCACTAATTTGTAAAAGGATAATTAAGGCATATTATACCTCGTTTTAAAGGAAATTTAATATCCTATCTTATCAACTTTCTGGATTCTTGATAAAATTTTTGGTGTAAGCAAAATCACTAAAAATGTAAGAAGAATATTTAAGTTTTTAAGGTAACAAAAATTTAAAAAGGATCAAACTTTAAAGGAAGATATCTCCTATATTTTCTGGACTATATCATCAAACTATTTACCAATTAAAAGAGAATTTAATAAGCTTTAATAATATGTAGAGACATTTTTAGAAAATATGTCCTTCTTGATGATTTTCTCAAAGATTTGAGAAACACAAAATTATTTGCTTCTCTGAAATTCAGATCAAAATATAATTAATTTCCAACAGGATAATAATAAGATAGTATATATCAATTCAAAGAGAATTTAATCTACTACAAGAAATATTTAAGATGTTTTTGATCCTACGGATGGTATCAGAAATATAGTTCAAAATTTAAGAAAAAAAAGATATGAAAAAAAGAAAGTTATTCATAAAGGATCAAAATTCAAATTTGAATATCTCCCATATTTTGGTGGATAATAACATGAAGTTATATATCATTTAAAAGATAATTTAATTAACTTTAATTGCATTCGAGTAGATTTTTTCTCGGAGAAATATTTAAGAAGATTTTGGCCAAAAATTAGCGCACGTTGATGAATATACAAAATTCCTGTGTATCTCATTCAAGGCTTGATATCTTTCATTTTTAAATGATAATATAATTGAGTAATAGATCATTTGAAAGTGAATTTAATCATCTTTAAGGGTGTTTTATCGAAAATAAATTTGAAAATATTGTTTCAAAGATACTGGCAAAAATATAAAAAGTTACACTTGAAAATTGCATAAATATTACTCAAATTTCAAGGTGAAAATCTGGTATTTCCAAAAAGGAAATGCCTTAATGAAATATATCACTGAATAGACAATTTAATTAACTATTAGAAAATATAAACAAACCCCAAATTTTTCAAACAGTTTTTAAAATAAAAATTAAATTCTAAAAAGTGACATCTTAAAAACTAAGATAATATCTGCAAATCTAAAATTTAAAAGTACAAGAACTGAATAACAACAATTACACCGATTTATTTAAACGACAAACATTGTTAACACAATGAAACATTTCAATCTGTGCATAAATGAACAAGAAAAAACCTCTAATGCCCATTTTGGGCGTACGCACATCCTTCGAAACGACACCCGAAATGAAAACCCATTCTCGTCCTTATTCCCCTCTTCCTCCTTGCGAAATGGGAGGATTCCGCGTGGCAAACGGATAAATTTCGATGTGCAAATTGCATGCAGGGGCGTGTGACGAAACTTTGGCCAGACTCGTTCATCCTTGCAATGTAATTTCACTCCATTCAAATTCTGCATCATATGCTCGCGCCGGCCAAGGATAATGCGAATAAAGTATGATTGCGTTGCGTTCCAAAAACGCAGCAGGACGCCCGCAATCAGCGCGACAAATCATCAGGACCAGCGCCCAAAAGCGGGCACGAACGCGAAGGAACATTATCCTGTCACAATAGGTTTTTTGTCGCAATATTCCATGCAAGGATGTTTACCAGAGAGATGTAATCAAAGTTGCGAACAAATCTCATCTGGTTGAGTCGATTTATAAGAAATTATCCTTTCAAGGTCAAATTTTAAATCCTTTTCTTTTGTTTCAGGTGAGTCCTTTTTACAATGTCATTCATTGCATTACTTCTTCGTGATTGACGAAACCGGAAATAGGTGAGCTACAAACAAAACATTAATAACTAATAAGGATAATTCAAAAGAGTGATAATACAATAGTTAATTGGCGAAAAAAAATAACTTTCATAAGTTATGTTTCATCCTGTTTTTGGGACAGGACAATAGCCAATTAGTTCTCGTAGCACACATATGTTGAACGTGTCCTCATTCGTCCTGAGTCCTTTTTTCTTCATTTGTACGAATATTGCGATGACAATACGCCCGAAATGCGTTTTTTAAGAAATTTCTTCATCTCCTTTCCGCATGTTTTTTCGGACCTGCAAATAGAGCAACAAGCAGATATAAGTAAGTTACACTTTTATTCCTTGTAAAGTCGTTGCGTACGAGGATGAAGTGATGTCGCAGATGGTCCTGGATGGTGGGAGGACAGCAAGTCATTTGTAAAACCGCGACCCTAATGGAAGTTACATCGTCCTTGTTTGTTGGGACACAATTCACTCGGATGGCTGCTGATGGACGCTTTTTCCTTCTGGGCTTCGTCCTGTCGCGTGGTTTTTCCCGCATCTTGTTGCCCTCCGCAGCTTCCGATGGAGTTGATGACTTGTTCGTCTCGTTTTGCCATCTGCTTACTTTCGGTTGTTATGTGGGTCATCAAAGAAGGCTAAAATGACAACAGAAATTATTCAAGAATATTTGAATTTCACAGAAATTGACATTCAATCCTTCTTTTTTGTTCGACTTCTTGGAAGGATCTTCAGTCACAAGTAGTTTATCCTCCGGAAATGGAGGCTGCTTTTGTTCTTTGTGTCTGCAAGGATAATCTCGCATTGTACTTAGTTTCTTGGCTTTATACTTTCAGGATTTCTTTGTTAATCCGCATGAATACAATTCAAAGTTTCTTCATGTCACTCTAGATTTACAATTTCTTATTGAATATTTGATTATTCGTTCATTTGTTTTATCTTAGATGTCTAGATTTGTTTGCGTTACAAATTTTAGTTTTAAAATATTGATTTTTACAATTCAATTTCCTCGAAATGACAATAATAATTTATTCAAACGCAAAAGAACTAGTTTCACCGTGTTAATCTAAACGACACAATTTTAACGTTAATGCGCATCGTCTTTAACATAAAATGGACCTCAGGATGCGTCGTTGCATCCTGAGGGAACGTTGCTGAAGATGCTGACGATGACATCAGACATCGTCGGCTATAAAAATTAATGAAAATAAATACAACGATGGCACATACATAATCCAAACAGCGTGCGGTAATGTCGTCCTCCTTATTAGAATTTATTTGTCCATGGCTCGAATTTTAATGCGCTCCAGTTTAGCATTTTACATGGAGATATTAAATGTTTCAACAAAGCACAAGCTGCTATTCATAGACAGCAGTCTATCCCTGATTTTCTTGGAAGTTTTCCTCGAGTAACAAATGTCTCCAAGAGTTTTTCCATTCTAGCCATCAATCAGAGTTTTGTCATCGTTTGCAAAAACAACGACTACATTTTAGTTTAGAACAAACCAGTTCAGTGTTACATAGAATAAATTAATATCAACAATCAGTCTGCATTCTTCAGGCAGTAACATGAATGATTATCACAGAATAACAATAATTAACTATGGAACCTTAGACCAGTTCTACAATCAGTCTTTGTTTAACAATGAGATATTCTATCAATAATTACTGAATGTGAGCTATGATGAAGTAAGTCCATTGGTAACTACAATTAAAAAGTAATAAACACAGAAATTTCATTGCTGTGCTTTATAAATAATAATGATAACAATGAATGTGCTGTTTTATGGAAGTTGTGTTTACATGATTGATGTGCAATTTTTCTGAGGGTATATTTGCAAAAATTAAGTATAAATGAAGCTATTTTTCAGTGGGCACTTTGAAAATTAAAAAGGTCTGATTAATTTCTTCACTAATTAACCAACTCATTTGTTTGTTCTTTCCAAGTTGTTATTTTCTATGATTTTTCTAATGGTACTTGCTTAAATAATAAATTTCACTTGTTTTTACATATTTTTGCATATTTTCGGAAATCATTGAAAAAGTGATGTTTTTGATTGGTTGAAAATTTGGTGTGAATTGTGAATGAAATTACGAGATTTTTATGAAGCAATTATTGCACGATGCTCCCATCAAACAACAAACAAACAAACAAATTACAAATCAAGTTTGGAATGTACAAACGCAATAAACATCGCATTTTTTCGTGGTTTGTTTTGCAAATTTGCCAACAAATCAACATTCAATCTGTGACTTTTATGTACATTTCGTGTGCGAAATCAAATTAAATTCCACAGGCAAATTTTACCTGCAATTTTCAAATGATGCATCATTTCATTCTCATTCCTTCAAATTTACAATAATATTTGCAAGAAATTCAATGGAATTTGCATTATTTGATTACATAAAATTTTAATTTGTAGCAAATTTAGTTTTTCAAAATTAAAATAGTTTCCATTTGTTTTTCAAGTTTTTCTTGGTTTCTTCAATGATATTTTAATATAAAAATATTTGCATTTAATAACTAGGAAGGAAACTTATTTCAATGTAATGAAATGATGATTTAATTGAATTGGGATCTTCATTAATAATAATATTTGATCTGTACATAATTGACTGGTTTGATAATACAAATTTACAAGTGGTACGTATTATCATCATCATCCATGAATTCGATTTGCAATGAGATGCGAAAATGCGCTTCAATTTTAGCTATTTACACAAGTGTGCAATAATTAGTTGGATCTCTATTTGCATTTCTATTTTCCCATCCATAAACACAAGGATTAATTCCATTATTTTTCTATTTGCTTAGCATTTTCATCGGCTTAAATGACAATTTTGCAATTTCAAACTGATGGCTTAATTTTACGAGAAATATCGCCCAAAATCAATGCATTCAGAAAATTCTTGTTCTTGTTGTTCGAATTGTTGGTTCTTGGCCAGTTTGCACACGAAATTCGAAATTAATTGCAACTGTTGGGACTGCGATAACGAACTCAATTATAATAATAATTAATTAATTATTTATGTATGTTAGTGGTGCACACCTTCGAGCTAATATGCGCATATTAACAAAAGCGGCATTGTATTTTCATGCGCAATGTGCGCTCGCGGAAAATTAACAATTTCATTGCACCGGATAATAGATCAACATTAGCCCCGGCCAGAAAACGCATTGTTGCTGCTGCACCGGGCGCTTATTGAAAATGCACCAGCATGCATATGCGCTAATAATTTATAATAATCAAACATGCGTTGCCCGTGCGACTCCCAATCACATTGCGTACACACACGCTGGCCCCATTCACCTGGGGGCCCTCCGCACGCACCTGGGGATCAATACCCAATGATGATTCTTGCGTGGCATCATCTACAAAGAGTCGAATTAGTTCGTTTCGAGCGCATTGTGCATCTATCATTGAATGCATCCTGGAGGATACCTGGAGGTGTCCTTCGACACGGTGTATGCATAGCAAGCACTTCATGTTGGCATATGACACAAAACAATCCTGTTTGCAATGCGTTTCAACCCATTGCAATTGCAAGCGAATGCTTCTCATGTCTCTTCTGCATCGTTGGCGATGTGTGCACCTCTTGGAATTTGCACGCTGGTTGTTGACTTGATGAATTAATTTCCAAGCCGTCATCGATGTAATTCGCACGCCTAAAACATTGCATTTCATTAGTTTTCATTAATTATACCTGTAAATCTCATGATTTAAGCGAAATCAAAGAGTTGTTACAATTTGAGTGTTGAAAGATGCAAATGAAATATAAAAAATGACGGTTTGTGGGTAATAAATTATGAGTGAATTGCGCTTATAAATAACGATGGAAATTTGTCGATGCGCCTCAGATAAATTCAAATGTCGCGTGTCTAACGTCGATACATTTTCGAGCGAAATAGAGAAAAAACAAGCGAATATTTTTGCTACTCTTCCACTCGTTTATAACTTCTAACTTGTAACTTTATTTTATTATTTTATGGCGCATAAATTGAACAACAGCGCAAATTATTTTCGTTATTTCTATTTATATGCATCGTAAACTATTTCAATTCGTATTCGAAAAATCTTTATCTTTGTGATTACAAAATGGGAGTTTTCATCTTCTGCATTTTCTGCAATGTTAATTTCTCCTCGTTAAAACATGACGCTGTTTTTTCTAAAATGAATGAGCAATTCATAAATTTGAAAGCTTCGTGTTGACAATTTTCCGGCCTGATTATGCCATCCCCGAGTCTCGTATAAATAGTGGCTGCAATTACAGTTTTACATTACGTGATGCGAATGAATGCATGCTTCTGCACGCTGCTTCACACATAAACCACGTATGATATGGATATAATACGTAAATTCCGGCTGATGGAACACTCCATTTGGCACGACACCGTTTTACAATATTATTTACCACTTCTTCGAAAGTCTGTGGTAGAAAAATTCATTACGTTCGTTTTTTTTCGTTTAAATACTCTTATACAGTTGATAAATGTTTCAATATACAGTTGACTACGTTTTTGTAGCATCGTTTTTATCATATTTCGTCTTCATTAAGTGAAATGTATAGTAATTTTAGAATTATATACAAAATATCAATAATTTGTCGTTTGCTCGATTCATTCCACTTGGTATTCGTGACATTTTATCATCAGGAAGTTTAATTAATAAACTTTTATAATAGTTACACATAATTGTAACTGTATGGGTATAAATACGTAATTGCATTTGCATTGTTATCATTTTCTTAGCAACTAGAATTTCCAATTTGAAATGTAAAACTATTAAATGCATCTTTAGAATGACAAATTTCCTTCTTTAAGAACTAAAGTTTCATTATTATGCATATTGATGCTAAAATTCAACTTGCTCTGTTGTTAATATAATTTTTTTGCAAATATTGTCAATTTCTCAATTAACTTTCAAAAAATCTTTAAATTACAATTGGAAATTTAACATATTAGAATAATGATAATCTTTTCAAGTTAGATCCAACTTTAAATACCATATACAATTGTTTTTCTTGATTGATTTTCATCTAATTCAAATTTTCTTTGGCAAATTATAACTTGAAAGAATAAACTCATGAATATTCGATTACAATTACGAAATTGCAATGCAAATTTCGTCTCGTCATCCCATCATACCTGAAGTAGGATTTTTCATGGGCAAAAACATTCAAAGAGGCCGATAATTAATGTCATGCATATCGTGCTTCCATAAGTTACATATTGATCATCTCTAGCATGTAATTTCCGATTAATATTTATAAATTCTTGATGAGAACGCAATTTTCCTTCAAGTTCACCTATCAGTCTGCACGACAGCTCATGGCAACAGCCAGCAAATACGATGAGATAACAAAGAATATTTAAAAACGCCACGACTCGTATCGATTTTTCTATAAAACCTGCCATTTTCAGTGATCATGCTTGTTAGATAATATTGGATCGATCCTATCGTTAAGTATCATCTTTAAATGTCACTGCATGATAAATGCCCTGATGATTATTGATTATAAATGTTGAAAGGTCGTCATTATCCTACATTTAAATACGAATATGCTTTGCATGACATCTTTTAAAATGATATTATAAATTATTCAGTTAAGATTTTCTGGTTGGACATTTACCAGTTACAATTTGTTTGTGAGATCCTTTTCAACAAGTTTATGATTAAGAGATCTGTGTGAATACAATATTAACAATGTTTTTTGTTTTGATGTTACATTCAACGTTTGCGGATTGTCACCTAATAAATTACAAATTAATTGCTGAAATTAAACGCAATTCCAATAAGACATCGTCCACAGCATGAACAATAAGAGTTCAACTTAAGGGGATAAACGCAAATTGTAAAACGCAGTAAAACGCGATGAAATGCATGATAAAAATATACGTGGATGCAATTTGTGTTATGCATTTTATTCGAAAATCGCGTGCGCCCGTTCATATTGTTGTTGTTGTTGTTATACGCTTTGGTGGGCCTCTTCCCCACAGCGTTTTATTGTGCTGGGCCCCATGTCCTCCTCCTGCACGTCCTCGTATATAATATTTGCTATTAGCTTTCAATTTATATGCAATTAAACGTTGACTGCTATTACGGCATTCACGGCGTGCTTTACAGACAGAGTCGAAGCGATTATAGAATATTGCCCATAAACGGGATGCATAATAATAATCATCCAGATCGTAACAACGAGCGCAATATCTATTTGAAATAAATTTTCACCTTTTTATTGCTCCCAGCTACCAGGTGTTCAACTTCTTCGCTCTTTGAAGGTATCCTCTGCTCTGCAAGCTCCAACTCCTGGTCAAGCCCTAAAAATCAATCAATTAGCATTTGCATATGAAAATAGTCCATAAATAGGAAAGAATTTCAACGTATCTTGGAAGTTTCGCGGTGGAAATTGGAAACGTCTCAGTGTGCAGGATAATTACACAAAAAGACGAGTAATCAACGATTGTAGCAAGCGACCGACGAATTCCTTCCTCCTTGGGGCCCCCGGTTCTTTCCCTTCATTGTGTGCCGGCTGGTTGCATTGTATTTTGTTGTATTTCGGTTTCGTCCCTCTCGCATTCGTATTTTTCCATTTCGTGCCCGGAGTCTTGCGGCACTGTGCCAGGCACCGCATGCCTCCATGTGGGCTCGGATACGCTGAAAATGCTACTTTATTGTTTACGGATGCCGCACAGTTAATACAATATACAAAACCGCAAGATTTGCTCGCGCTCGTGCCTCGCACATGCTGGAAAAGCCACAGGTCAAAGAAACGAACTGCTCACTTCGCAATTGGTGTGTACCACTTTTTGGTGCAGTTGCAAATCACAAGCACATTCCTGATGATAGATCGGACCATAAACACATGCTCGTTCCGGTTTCGAACGTTGCCCACTCACTAATCTCGTTATTCTGGTTCAGAAAACAAGGAGACCCAAGAACAACCAAATAAGATCTCCAATAAATTCATCTAAACGGACAGGCTGCGCCATCTCCTCCTTAAATTGTTGAATTTCAATAGTTGTTTTTCTAATTACCTCATTGTTTTTACATGGAAGACATCTCGTTTTACACAAAATAATATTACAATAAATATTTGAGATTTCTAGTCCTAAAAACGGTTAAAATTTAATTTGTATTTCTGTCAGTAACTAGCGACCTCACACGTCCAATAGGAAAATCATAAAAGTGCATGCGCAAATAGCTGATTAACTTTGATTTTCTGATTGTAAATTCAAAAAATACCATTATAAAACTTTAAATTGCATAAAAGAATTGTCCAATTGGAAATAATAAATTGAAAAAACAATTATCCTTTATAAATTGATATTCTCACTGATAACAGCGCCCCCTACAGCATACCGCGTCTTGGGTAACATAACCTCAAACCATACCAGGTCAAAAGTTGCTGAGTTGGGGTTGCTCTGTGCAGTGCTGGACAATTTTTGCAGAAAATTTTGGAAATTGAAGTGAATTCGCGAAGTAGTGAGTAGTGAAGTGATAATTGATAGCAACCCCAACTCACAACACCAATCCGAGACGATCCACGGCGTTAAACGGTAAAGAAATTTTTTCCATGTAATTGCCTCATAGCGTACCTATACCGCCTACACTCGCATAATGCGTACGACAGCAAAAGCAATTTTTACGCCGACAGCAAATGATATTATCGTAAGATATGTATTGTAGGGTAATATTGAAGGTGGAATACGTTAGTAGCATACGGAACAACACGCATAGAATTTCCCTGGTGTGCAACTATCACCAACAATTCGTTCGATTCTATCAGCTCGAACGAGCATATCAATAAGCATAGGGAAACGTATGGGGGCACGACTAGCAGGAATATGGCACACATTGACATTAGTAAACGCATAAATCTATTAAAATTATTTGAGAATTAATTCCGCAACGAGTCAAATCGAGATTGCTCCGTCCTTGAACCACGTGCTAGATCTAGCGACATGCTGGAAACAAAAGACTAATAATCAACGCTGACGCCATTTGCATTAACTGCAACAATTTGATGCTGAATGATTGTAGGATAATTAATAATCATTAAGTCGCTTTGCTCACTGTGTGGTCGCTTCTTGGCGAAACCACAGGATAGTTTGTCCCCAATGTCACATGAGAATGCAAACAGTTGTGGGTACTTGCATTTTGGGTCATTGTATCACATCCATGCTGTTATCAGGTGCATCATTTGCAATGAAGTTGTAGCATCATTTTCATATCCTAGTTGGAATGTTTTCTTCAACAACTGAAGATGCAGCATGGAGTTTGCTGGTGTCATCCATCTGCAGACCGAAGTGTTTGCTGGTCAGTTGTGTTATCAGCAAATAGACAAGCATCTAATACCATACGTCATGCTGTCGTTTGTCCGCCAGCTCCAATATTGCTGTTTATGCAGGCTGGCATCGTTTAAGTGCGGACAATGTTGACAAAACGCACAAGGGAACAATTGCGGCCACCGGACACGCAACCAACAACGCAGAGCAATTGTCAGCGTAACAATGCTAACTAATATCGCGACATTCGCACACGCATTTATGTCCCATTTACTTAGGCCTTCCGCACATGAATATTGCACGCATAAAGTTGTTGCCATGGATCGTCGTTTGTTTGCGATTTTATTGTTATGATTGTTCTTTTTGCTACTTCTTAATTTTCTGTAATTTCTCTAGGTTCTGTAGCTTTTCGAGCTAGATTCAAATTTAAGATGATATCATTTGCTGAATTTATTCATAGTTACAAATTTTACTTTTAATTTTAATGAATTCTAATGTTATTTTTTCTTTGTTTCAGGTAAGTCCATTGAACAATTCCAACATCTCGTCCTCATGTTGCGTCCTATCCAATCGTGGGTATGGTAAGAATACAAATTCTTGAAATATTCGTCAATTTTACCTCTGAAATCGTATATTTTGGATTGTAATCATACATTTTTTAGTTTCCAACGCAAAATACGAGCTACAAATAACAATATTCATCACGGCTTGAATTCGTTGCGCTCAAAAATCATCGTAGTCAAAATGGGATGCGGCGCTTTTTTCTCAAAATTGACATCTGCCAGCGACAATTAAGCGGGCTCGCAAATCAAATAAAAAGCGTCGATCGATGCTGATGCGCCGATTGCAATGGTCACTCATTGCACTGCATTGTATTTGTACATTCATCAATTATTATCATTCATTCACTTAGATTTTGATAGCGAATATGGCTTGAATATCTCGATGCGGTTATTTTTTGACGTGGCGTCGCGTTCATTCATGCGCTATTTTTTAATGCGGCGATTGAAATTTAAATATGCCATCCGCTCAACGTGCAATTGTTGATATTCGCCATACAAAGAGGTTTTTGCCATATGAGCAAAAGTTTGGTTTTGGTTTCCTCTTTGATTCACGAAATCCTATCGGATTCATATAAAGTAATTAGTTAATTTTGCGCTTGATTGTTTTTTGGTTTTGTATGGTTGATGTCTTGCGGTCTTATCAGGAATTTATCAGATTTGTTATCGTCTTGTATTGCGTTTAAATGAAATGGTCATTCAGGGAATTTTAAAAATGCGGAAATGACAAGTTTTTGTATTCATGTACAGGGTGTACAGAAATACTGGTTTTAAATGTTGCTCAGGGATATTATTTTGGAAATTTGAAGTATGTGAATTCTGAAATTCTTTATTTCGTTTTCTTTAATCTTGAATGGCAGTAAAATGACATCCGGTATCGTTGACTAGCAACGAATGAGTGTATTAAAATATGGATTGTAATATTTGCGGTTATATTTTCATTTCGATGTTCATAGACTTTACGATTCGTTGTCGACAAACGCTTCCTGTCTGTAAGTGATTTTCTGTTTAATGTGTCTATAGTTTTTCAAAAACATAGAGTTTCAAGAATGAACGTTTGTAAATAGGGACTGAAATGAACTACTTTCAATTTTTTTTCAAAAAGTATTGAACAGGATCTTGGATCATTTTTATTTCGATGTCATTTATGATTACTTTTCGTAGAAATCTAATTCCACGATTGGAATAGACAAAGAATAGCAATTGTATGCAAATGTAAACGGATGAATCTGCAATTGGCATAATACTTAATGGAAAAATGAGCATTTTACAGATAGTTTTTTACAAATCTTAAATTTTTATTGATACTTCTACAGATTTCTAGTTTCAACAACTATTTTTCAACTTGTTTTTTGAAATTGAATTTCATTTGTTTCTTGAGCAACTATATATACATATGTTATACATTTTTAGTAATTGTTCATTAAGATTTTTTGTAAATCAGGATACAAATCAAAGCTTGAACTTGCAATTTAACCAGAATCACGTAGGCTTCTACAAATAGCATTCAATATGAATTTTTATCATCAACAAATCAAACAATTGAGGTTGACTACTTCATGCCTATTAAAATTACTTGAGTTTTCCTCAGGCTTCTGGGATTGATTCTTCGTTTTCTGGTAGTTATGCTAGTTGTTTGTTGGTTAGTTACTTGGAAGCGTGCCAAACGTTTCATTGACTTATTGGATGATGCATTTCTTGCTTCTCATTAGATTTTCTTGGTGCATGATTGCAATAGACATTCTACAAGCCAAACAAAGTTAAAATTCCTTAAATTCAGTCAGGTTTTCTTCATAGAAATAAAGTTGCTGGGAATATACTTGCCATATTTTCAATTGTCTTTGATTTGTATTTGGATTTGCAAATGTATGACTTGTTACATTGTAGTTCTCGAATTAGTGTAGTTTTCTTAATTTGTCTAGCTGGAATTTTAAGCCTCATGCGTCATAATTAAACAATGATCTCATTTGAATATTTACACAAACTTATCGCTCGTTGATGATCGCGCATCACGGCAGCAACAATTAAGTGTAAGTGTTACACGAATAATACGATTCATGGCAAAGCAAACAATTCGTAGGCTTCGTATCATTCATTGCATCACATCAATATTACGGCTCATACATTCGAATTGCCGCCGTCATCCAATTTCATGCCTGACTCTCTCGCTTCGAACGAATTTGTAAACACATCAATTGAGGCAATTGCACTGCATGCACGGGGATGTTCGCACGCATTAGTGTTGCGTTTGCGTATTGTTGAGACTGGAGCGTATTTTAATTGTCGTAATTGAAATTAACGCCGAAATCGCGCCTGGAAGTTTCTAGAAATATGCGCCAAAAGCGAGTGACGACTCTAGGAGATGTCAGCAATTGTTACGAGTTCTGCGGGAGGCGATTGTGGTAAAACGGAGAGCAAATGGCCGAAATTTGCACAAGCTGGATGCAGACGAGTGGCGAAATAAATTTGAACGTGACTCATGTGCATGGTGCACATGCTGCCACCGCATTTATCAGTTGCTTGTTTGGCAGTTGGAGCGTTCATTTTTGGCCCACCGCCGTATGAGAGCGGTAAAGTCACACGAGTCGACTGTTTACAGTTTGCTAAGTGCTTTTTTATTGCGTTTTTCCGCACTGTTCAAAAAGAGAGCGAGCGCTCGCGCGCCTTTCCACGAAATGTTCAATGTTGTAATCGGCTCAATAAGATTTCGGCACTGGCACGGCCGTGTGCATTTGATAAATGGTTTAGTTGCGGAATTTTATGCGTGCGTTCCTGGAAAAGTTAACGGGGAAAAGTTCCTGATCTGTGAAAATTTGATTGTTTAAAAGTTGGCTAAGAATTTTGCACTTTAAGGTACCACATTTCGGATATTTCCCAGTCCCGGACGAATTCGGGACCATGACCAATGTTATTTTTTAGTCAAAATATAATAAATGCCGTTTCAATCATCCAAATCGGTCCACTAGTTCCGGAGATATGAAAATTTTTTAAAACTCGAGTGATTTTAATAATTTCGTATCGCTTTTTTCGCTACAAACTTTTTTTTCAATTTTTTTCTTCCAATGCGATTTCTGGTCTACCAGTAGCCAAAAGGGCATTAACCCATACATTTTCGGAAAGTGCTCATCAAGAC